>BMAV01020711.1:0-17199 GCA_019973955.1 Trichonephila inaurata madagascariensis | reverse complement strand
TCTTTTTTTAAATCAGGGTTTCCCAAAACGTTTTTCCCCTAATTTTCCTCAAGATTTTTACTTCGGACCTAATCAGCTACCGGCAATGAAAGAAATGAAATCCTCTTTTATAATTTGATTATCTATTAATAAACTTTTATTTTTATTATATTTTAAGTAATTTTAAATTATTTTTCGTTTCTCATTTCTTATCTTAAGATTTACTAATTGACCTTCTTTCGTGATTACATCTATCTCTAGCTCACAAGTGTTCAATGAGTAAGGAAGCAGCTTTCAATGTTGCTTTAATTTAGGACTATAATACAAAGAACTCTTTTATGAGAACTTTAGTTATGAGAACATTTATGGAAAAAAATGAAAAGTAGAATAATTTTTTTAATTTTATTTTATAATTTAAATTGCTGAAAAATTAAAGTCTAGTATCGTGAGTTTAAAGTACAGATTCCCTAAGCAAATACGCAGACAATTTTTTAAATGAAAAGAACAAAATTCGACGATGAAAAATTGAGAAATATAAAAGGGTTTTTATTCAAATGTTATGAAAAATGGACATTTTATGACAAAGAAATTAGCATACGTGTTATTTTCTAATATGAGGAATTCTTTCAAGTATCTTTATTAAAAATACCTGTCTTAAAAAGTAGTTCTGTCACAGAAATTTTTTAAAATACTTTGAAAATATTTGTAAATGTTTGTGTGACTGCTAATTTTATTCCTCCTAATTATAATTGATAATTTTTAAAAGGAACTTCTTAAGCCTTGCTGGTTCAATTAAATTTGATTAATTTATGAATAATGAAAGAAAGATTTTTTGAAATTTTACTTCACTAAGCGTGAAAATTAATATGAATCTGTTTTTGTACTCATACAAGCATTTAACTAAAGATAGTACCCCCTGCTGAAATTTTCATATTAATAACCAAAAACTTCTACACTTTAGAAGTTAAAAATGAGAAACCTAAGGGGTCTCTATTTCTAGGTTTTTGTCCTTTAAAAATATTTGTAAATATATTCAATGCTTAAATAAAATAATGAGAACATATAATTTAGCAAAATGACTCATTTGAAAAAATTTCAAAGAAATGAGAGAAAAGAATTGATAATTTCTTAAATTATTGAAAAAAAAATTCAAAAATATCAAAAACCCCTTTTTTTACTGGATCGGAATGATATTTTTAAAATAAACAAACGTTACATAGACTCACATTATAAAAAATGATACTTTATTCAAAAAATCACATAACATGAAATATGTCTTATGATTTCTTTTAAAAGTGCCTTTTGTACTAAAAACTGTAAGTTAAATATCTCATAAATATCATACAGTAGTACTTGACGATATTTAATAATCTAGGGGTTATGATAAAAGCATTTTTCAACAGCTAAGTTATTTATTTTGAAAAAAAAATATTTTTCTCCGAAACTATATTTTTAGAAACTAAAGTTTTTATCATTCAATTCTATGTTACCAATAAATAAAAATAAAATTTTAGATGCTATTATATATAATATTGATCAAAAGTAATCTTTGTTTATTATAAGCAATCATTAATAGCTTTTTCCCAGTTTTCCCCCAAACTTTTATCACCGTGGACCGGTAAAGTTTTTTAAATTTTTACTGCAGCCCGCTAAAGGACGTTGATTGTTTAAATTTTAGACTGTTTTGATTTAATAATTTTAATTTACCTGTATTCAATCGTGGCTTCATAATAAAATATAGCTCAAAAAATGAATATGAAGTGATTTAAAAAAGGAATAAAAAAGTGTTTTTTCAAAAAAAGTACCCCAAAACCCCAAGAAAAATATCCCAAAAAAAAAAAGGGAAAATTTTTTTCTTGTGCGGCCCCGTGTAATTGCCCCACGGCCCGGTACCGATCCATGGACGGGGGTTTGATTGATTGAATATTAACGTCGCACTGTTCAGCTAAAAGGGGGTTTTTGGGGACGGACCCGTAATTAAACCATGGTCAAGTGCGTGGACGACACCACTGGAACCCCCTCCCCAACTACCACACCACAAACGGGGGACGTTTCAGCTCTAGACAGATTTAACGTGCATCGCTGCCCTACACGGCGGGTCTTTAGTGGTACTGGGTCGAACTCGTGACAAAGGAACCACGATCAAAACCTTTTTACCATTCGGCTACCGCGGCCACAACTGAGGGGTTTGGGGCCACTGGTTTGTTGCATATTCAATTAAAAATAGTTAATATATAGAGCTAACAATTTGCGACATAGCCATCCTGTGATGACTATGTCTTTGGATCCGCGTAAGCTAGAGGGTGGGATTATCAAAATGATGAACATCTTGGTTCTTAATACAACTTTTATTAAAATAACTTTATTACTTAATTCTAATTGACAACTTTCTTTAAAAGTGAGAGTTTAGCACTTAATTAAACCTTATATTCAGAGTGAATCAACAACTAGTCATTTTATCCTAATTATAATAAATTATCAGATTCAGTAACTTCTATTCAAAATATTACTTTTTTGTAGAGTCTCCTTCCTTCTTAATCTGTGAGAAAAACCTATATCTTAATTTTAACTACGAAGATTCGAACTTCTTTATAATGAACGTATCTTCTTTCAGAGATATAAGACATCTACTCGTGATCAGAATGATTCCCACTAAGTTATCTCTAAACTTGCCACGCGCCTTATCATCAAGCTACATCCTTTAAAAGTATATCTCATTTACATATTTGATCTGTTATTTTATCTTCTTGGTATTGGGTTGGAAGGGTTTGCCATTAATCGTGGCAGAGTAAAGAACATAGGAGTTATGTTGTAGAAGGACTTGAGGAGCGATACCGCCCCTCAAGAAGAAAAACGTGTTATAAGGGTTCTCAATGCCCTTAATAAATTACGTGTCTAAATCTCTATTTCTGAATCTCTTCGCTTTCTAGGGTTTATTTAAATTTTAATCTTAAATCCTCATTTTAACTTTTATAATTTCAATATTTATTTTTATTTTAATTTTCATTACTCATCTTAAAATTAAATTTAATATCCAATTTAAACTTAAATTTAAACTCGTGACAATAAATTTTACTCCATGAGCCAAAACATTAATAATTACTGTTTAATTCATGCCCACTCTCACTTTTTAACATTTATACTTAAAGTAACTATACACTTAAATTTCTAAAAATTTTTCTGGGATTACTTTCAGAACTGAAACTTTGCATCTTTATCATCACTGCATATGGAGCTGGATTTTCCTTCCATTTCTTGATGAGATTGTTGTCATAATTTTCAGGGGTCTGTCTCCCTGAAATAAACTTTTCTAGTCACTGTTTCCAAAATACCTGTAATCAATTTCACCCTTGTTTTTGTATTTATATATTATTTGTATATCACAATAAATTTTTCATCTCCATCCCCATCTGGTTCGAAACTCCCGTGAGCCTTTTATCGTTGTTATATTATTGTTGAGTGCCCTGACTACGCCGTTTCCCTGAAACCAGATGCCTCATAGTACGCCTGGCCCAACAACATATATATATACACATATTATACAATTACAAGCATTTTCAATAAACTATTATAACAAATAACCAAAGGAATTTTCGCATCTCACGAAGTCATACTCGAAGCAAACAAATGTGCAATTACAGTGTTTTCTCCAGAAAAAATTTTTAACAAGTCAAAAGTTCCAAAAATAAATAAACACTCATTGTGTGACGTCTCTCGCGTCCTTCACTAGCACATAACTCCTATGTTCTTTGACGAAAGCCACACGATTAATGGCAAAACCTTTCCAACCCAATACCAAGAAGAAGGAAGAAGCGGATTAAATATGTAAATACAAGATATACTTAAAAAGGATAAACTTTGATAAACTCATCTGCCGCAACCGGATTTCGGAATAACTTATATTGAATCGTATTTGTTTCCAGTTTAGGGTAAACTTAGTGTGGGAATTATTCTGATCGATAGCGCGGCCAGTTTAGGAGCAACTTGAGTGTGGAGATCATTCTGATGAAATGGCAGCCAGAAGTTTTAGGGAATAGCTTAGTGTGGAATCTTCAGATCAAGAGTTACTTGATCCGATAGCTTTGGAAGGAATAGAAACTTAATATAAAAGAAGTTGGAATCTTCGTATATAAAGTGAATTATAAATATCTCTCTATAGGTGAAGGAAGAGGTTGCAAAAGGTAATATTTGACATATAGGTATTTAGATGAATCGGTTTTATTAATCATAGTAAGATTAAAAGGATCTAGTTGCGTATTAAATAAGGATTTAGTGGGTATTAACTCTCACTTTAAGCAAAAGACCAATCCAAATTAGGAAATTAATAATATAAGATTATTCTTAATAAAAATTGTATTAAAACTATATCTCATTTTGATATAATCCCCACACCTCAACACAAGACTAAACTGACCGTCACAGAGTATTATACAACTTGAACGTGTGTAATTCTGGGTTGGAAATGGCAGGTGGAAGTACTGTTCTACCTGGGAAATGTACTTTTCAGGGTCAGAAGTACTGAGTTTATAGGAATCTATTGAGAATAACATACAGTTACTTGAAATCCCAAGTAATCTGTCATGTGCTTGCATAAGGGTATCTCAGGGGAAGAGGCTCAAGATTGGTGATATTTGGTCGTTGTTGGTGCAAAGAATGCAGCCACAGCGGATTTTTACACACTTGGCTCAAGACTTTGAATTAGCAAGGAGGCTTTCCCGCAATTAAAATGAAGAATTGCAGGCAATTCTACATGATACAACGAGGAAGAAATCAGGAACCATCTGATTTTTGTATCCAATTATTAAAAATAGAGAAGTTTAGAATTAGGAATGTCCCAAGCAGAGTTAGTGGATCATATTTTAGTTCGACTCGAACCTTACAGATCCAAGATTATGTGGAGGTCAGAAATCACACAAAACACATTGATAACTTTTTGGAAGTCTTGAAAGCTAGAATTCGAAGATATTCTTGCAGAATTAAAAGGGGTTTATCAGAACGGTGATAATATAGAAAGACGAGGTCCAAAATGCGCATAGGATGCCTAATTTGGAAATAATAGGAGTAGAAACTGGAGGAATTCTGAGAGAGAGTAGGAACGAAGACCAAGTAGCAGTAAGAAATGATTTTTGCGAGAATAGCCGTCAAAGTAATGGGGTTCACAAAGGAGGAATAGGTTTTCAGGAGCAATGATCAGAGATTAAACAACAGGGGTTGCACTCATTTTGTAGGCAGTGATAATTTTAATAGAGGACCGTGAGAAATAGGGGTTCGAGTGAAAATTTCAATCGAGGCGATAGGGCTAAAGGGACGGTCTGCGTATTGTAAAGGTTAAAGATCAGCTTACCTCAGAGGAATTGTGTCGACAAAGAGACAAATTGACTTTCTCCGATATGTATATCACCCGTAGAACTTCACATTCCTATTTTATTAAATAACACATTTTTGAAGCCTTGCTATATAGGACACTGGGCAAGATAAATCATTTATAACTCGGAAGAAGTTTATAGAAAATATTTTTTCTATAAGCAAATAAAAAATCGCGAGCCCAGGTAATAACAGCACAAGGTGCGAAATGCCAAAACTTTGGGATCGTAGAGGTGAATGTTCGCATCAGACAATTCGAAAAATTGGTGCATTTCATGTGTTGAAAGATTTAGAATACCGCATTCACAGGTATCATTTCATAAGTCGCGTCAGAATCGTATTGGAATTTTGATCAAAATCATTGAAAATTCCAGATTAAAATAAATAAAGGTGGTTGAACCAATTAAAGAAGAGGAAAAGGTTGAGAGATAGATTTATCTAAAGACAAGTGGGGAGGTAGAAGAAGCAAAAAACTACAAAATTTGTTTAGTTTAGATTTTGTACAGGAGCAAACCAGGTCTTGGAACAAACATACCGCTGAAATTGACACGGGAATGTAACCACCAGTAGCTTCAGGCCATATAGGTATGACCGCACTGGCAGCAATAACGAAGATTTTCGCATACAAAAAATGTTACAAGAGGAAACGATTGTTCAATTCAATCCCCATACGCGTCACCTGTTGTATTTATACAAAATAATGGGTACCACCGGATAATCCGGAAGCATATAGATTTGCAGTAGACTATAGAAAATTAAGTTCGATACAAGTATCCGCGATACCCTTTACCGTTAATAGATGATTTATTAACGAACATCCCATATACAACAATAATGTCATCTCTTAGCAGATGAAGTATGGTGCACTGCGGTAGCAGTAGCCCAGTGATGGTAGTGGGAACCGCATTTTGTAGTAAAAAAGTGGCACTTATGCTCAAGCGGATGCCATTCGGTTTATCGGAGCAGCTCTGCAATTTTCAAAGGCAGGGTGACATAATCCTAAAACCGGTGATAGGGAAATTTGTGAGTGTTTATATGGACATTATTATAGCGTCTCCATCATTCACTATACACATGTTGAACATTTAAGGAGATTTTTCGTTGTTAAGGATGCCGAGTTGACCCAGCAAATAAGGAAAAAGTGTAAATTTGGGTGCGATGAATTGAAATATTTTAGGATTAGTATTAGTAAGAAGAGGTAAAACAAGGATGATGGAATAAGGTTAGAGCTATACAAGAGATGAAACCGCCCCGTAACTCAAAGAGGTGTGTCCAGGATTTTTAGGAAGGTATGTCCCAGTGGTACGCGAAATTTATTAAGAACTAGATATTTGTGAAACCACACTTTTATAATGCTTAAACGAAAATTTAAAAATTTGTCTGGTCCAATGAAGCACAAAAAGGCATTCGAGAAAGAGAAGAGGTCGGGAGGCGGTAAAAAGCGCCGATTTTAAAATTACCAAACTTTCAGGAGCCATTCGAGTTATTTACAATGCCAGTTCGGTGGTTTAGGAGCGGTAGCAACCCAATAAAACAGACCACCTGTGGTATTTTGCGTCACGTACACTGAACAACGCAGAGAGAATTATACAGTAACCGAAGAATGTCCAGCAGTAGTATGGGCGTTGAACAAATTTAGAACATATTTAGGAATATTACCCGTTAGGTTATAACGGATCACGCCGTATAACACGCGCCTAACGCATGGCAAAATTTGTCGAGTAAGGATGATTAGATGGGCACTCAAGTTAGCAGAATTCAATATAGAATGAGAACATAGACCGGGAAAACCAAAATGCAGTGGCTGACATTCTTTCAAGGAATCACATTAGTATGGTGAGTCAAATTAATTGTGCCATAATCAGGGATTTGGTACTTTAAGGAACAATTAATAACAGAACGAAAAATGACCCAGAATTGGAGTCATATCTATAGATATTTAGAAAACCCGGAAGATAACTCGGTTAATGCAACGATATGTGAGAATTGGTCCACGATTTCCGTTTAATTGAAGGATTGTTATTTTATGCAGAAACACGCATCGTCGTGTTAGGTGAAATAACGTATACATTCCCAAAATCTTTAAGGAATGAAATAATGAAATTTCATGACAAGCAATAGCTGGACACTTGGCAGATTTAAAACGTATCATAAATTCGGACGTTTGTTGTTTGTACATGAGAAAATTCATTGATCAATAATATGTCTCTACATGCCACGCATATGTGCCAAGTTAATAACTAAAACGCGTTTACCAGCTGGTCGATTAAAATCTAATTATATCGAATTATCGAATGAGATGGTGGCGTTGGAAATTTAGTAGGCAGTAAGGAGCCTTGGCTACCGCTATATTTTAGTAACTTCGATCATTTCCAGCAAATGGGCGCAGTGCCTACTAAAAAGGCCTCGAGCACATATAATAGCCGGATATTTTTTGATAACTTTTATATCGCGTTGCTGGAGCTCCAAGTAAAATTAATAATTGATAATGGTCCCCAATTTATATCCGAGACGCCAGTGAAAG
Organism: Trichonephila inaurata madagascariensis; assembly: GCA_019973955.1. NCBI lineage: Eukaryota > Metazoa > Arthropoda > Arachnida > Araneae > Nephilidae > Trichonephila > Trichonephila inaurata. Next base: position 9,332 of record BMAV01020711.1, on the reverse strand, counting down.
ATTAGGCATAAGGCATGTGAAGACTGTTGCATATCGACCACAAGCAAATCGGACTGAAAAGTTAATCGAGATATAGTGAAAATGATTGCAAATTATGTTAATGATCAACACGATACTTGGGATCAATTTTACGTGAGTTTGCTTACGCATTCGTCGGCGTGAATGAAAAAAGGGGGAAAAAACACCGGCTGAATTATTTTTAGGTCGAAATTGATTACACCATTTCAAAAACTATTTATGATATGGGAAAGTTCAAAATTCAAAATTCAAAATATAGAGAAAAGCTTTTAAAAGCGACTAAGTACGAAAATTAAACAGGGGGGAAAAAAAATATTATAATAGACGTAGAAAAACATAAAAAAAAGGCAAAAGGGAGGGGCTTATTAGAAACACACCCTGTAAGTTCAGCAGCTAACAAAGTATTTTTTAAATTTAAACAAAAATTTGGGGACCTTATAGAGTAATAGATTAAAACAACAATAATTTTTAAATGGAAATCAGGAAAAAAGATTAACAGTTAACGTAGATCAAAAAAAGAAATATCGTCATAGGAAATGTGACGAGGTCGATTGGAACAGGTATCCCAAATGTAAAAATCAAGTCAGGAAACTCGTACTTCGGAAAAAGTACATAAAAGATTAAATGAGCCCTATGGGAAAAGAAAAATCTGCGGTGAAACGTAAGTTAGAGAAAAAAAGGGTTTGGGAACCAATCAAATCAATATAAAAAAACAGGGGACCCATAAAAACAAATCCTGGTCAGACCCCTGTTCTTTTGGGAATGAAAAAAAAAATAAAAAAAGGATAAGGAATAATAGGGCATTAAAAGATCAGGTGTGTCAGGGGCAAGTGGACCACAAAGAAATGCAAAGAAAGGGAACCAATAATATTAATAAAAGAACGTTGTCACCCAGTACTATTTCTAGAGATGAAAAAAGCGAAGAGAATAAACTAAAGTTCCATATGAAAAGAAACCAAGGCCACACGGGGGAACAGAAGAACCCCGACCAGCCAAGGAGACAACGGGGGAATAAGGGGAAGCAAGGACAAGGAGATTACAAGCCTACAAAAAGCAAAACAAAAAATTTCCCAGTAAAACCCGGGGGAAAAGAAGAGTGGACCCCATTTTGGGATTTTATGGGGGGAGAACCCATAAAAAAAATGGGTTGTATTGTTTCTTTTTTTATGATTTTCCCAACAAGGGTCGGAAAAATTATTGCAAGAAGGAAGTCCCCGGGCGGTGCAAAAAAGTTTCCCGTAAACACTACAATGAGTGTTTATTTAATTTTGGAATTTTTGACTTGTTAAAAAATTTTTTTCGGAAAAACATTTGTAATCACACATTTGTTTGCTTCGATGTATGACTTTGAGATGCGAAAATTCCTTTGGTTATTTTTTATAATGTTTATTGAAAAATGTTTGTAATTGTAAAATTGTGTATATATATATGTTGTTGTATTGTTACGTAATGAGGCATCTGGTTCGGGAAACGCGGCGTAGTCGGACACTAACAATAATAATAACGGGTGCGCGGGCCCCCATTTGGGGGGTTTTTGGGAAACCCGATGTGGGGGTGGAGATGAAAATTTTTTGTGATATATAAATAATATATAATAATTGTGAAATTGATTGATATTATGGTAGAGACTAAAAATTTTTATTTCAGGGAAGACCCTGAAAATCCTGAAAATTATGAAAATTATAGCTTCAACAAGAAAGGCGGAAGTTCCAGCTCCATATGCAGTGTTAGATGCAAAAAATTGGGTCTGCCACCCGAATATTTTTAGAAAATTTATGTATAATTATTTTAAGAATTGGGTGTTAAAGTGGGGTGGTCATAAATTAAAAAAAGTAGTTATTAATGTTGGCCTAGTTATTGGTAAAATTTTTGTCACTTGAATAAAATTTAACAAGATGAGTAAAAAAATTAAAGTCAAGGGTAAATATTTGGGAAAATTTTAAAAGTTAAAATGAGGATTTAAGATTAAAATTAAAAAAAAAACTCAGAAAGCGAAGAAATTTAGAAAAAATTTTGACACGTAATTTATTAAGGGGATTGAGAACCCTTTAAATAAATCCCTTTTTTTTTGGGGGGTTTTGGGCGTCTTGGGCCTTCTGCTAAAATCTCCTATGTTCTTTGACGGCCACGATTAATGGCAAAAATTTCCAAACCCAATACCAAGAAGAGAAACGGATAAATATTAAATGAGAAAACTTTAAAAGGATAGAAGCTTTTTATGATAAGATATAGCGCGGCCGTTTAGAGATAGCTTAGTGTGGAATCATTCTGATCGATAGCCGGCCAGTTTAGAGATAGTTTAAGTGTGGAATCATTCTGATGTAGCGCGGCCAGTTTAGGATAGCTTAGTGGGGGTATTCTGATCGATGCGGGCAAGTTTAGAATAGCTTAGGGGGGAATTTTTCAGATAAAGGTTAGCAGTCCGATATTTTGGGAAAGGAATAGAAACCCAATATAAAGAAGTTGGTCTTCGTAAAAAATAATTATAAATATCTCTCTAAAAAGGTGAAGGAAGGAGTCTGCAAAAGGTAATTTTGACATAGGTATTTAGATGAATCGGTTTATTAATCATAATTAAGTTTAAAAGGATCTGTTGCGTGATCGACTTAAATAAAAAAGGTTTTTGGGTTTAACCTATTTTTAAATAAAGTTTCAAATTAGAATTGGAATATAAGTTATTCTTAATAAAAAGTTGTATTAAGAACTACTATGTCTCATCTTTTTGTTTCCCCACACCTCTGCTTACGGGGAAACCCGGGAACGACATGGTCATCACAGGATGGCTATGTCGCAATTGTATGTTTGACTTTTGCTTGGCTTATAATTTTTAAGCACCCCCCGAGACTTTTTTTGCAATAATTCTTCCGACCACTTGTTGGAAGATCAAAAAAAAGGGAACAATACAGCCTGATTTTTATATGTGTTCTCCCACCATTACGTCCAACGATGAGGTGCTACCACTTTTCTTTCTTCGGTTGCACGGGAAATTTTTCTTGTTTTGCTTGTTGTGGGGTTTGTAATCTCCTTGTCGCCCCTTTTCTTGATTTCCCTGTTGTCCCCTTGGCTGGTGGGGTTCTTGTTCTGTTCTCCGGCGTGGCCTCAGATTGTATTTGGGTTTTCATCGGGAACTTCAGTTGATTCTCTTCTGTTCTTTTTTCTACTTCTAGAAATAGTACTGGATAAAAAAGTTTTTTTATTATTGTTTGGGTCCTTTGCCATTTCTTTGTGGTCCACTTCCCCGATACTCCTGATCTCTTAAAACCCTATTTATACCCTTTCCTTTTTTCTTTTTTCTTTTATCCCCCAAAAGAACTAGGCGTCGCCAGTGATTTGCGTTTATGGGGCCCATCTATATTTTTATATTGATTTTATTGGCTACCAATCCCTTTTGCCCTTTTAAATTACGTTCCACCCCATTTTTTTTTTCCCATTTGTGACTCATTTAATCCTTGATGTACTTTTCCCGGGACAGTTTTTTACGTCTTATACTATTTGGGATACCTGTTCCTAATTCGACCTCGTCCCTTTCCTATAATATTTCTTATTTGATCTACGTTAACCGTTAATCTTTTCCTGATTTCCATATTACAATATTATTGTTTTTTTTTACTTCTAATAAACCATAAGGTCCTTAAATTTTTTTGTTTTAAATTTAGCACATACTATGTTGGCTGCTGAACTAAAAGGGTGTGTTTCTAAAAAGACCCCAAACATTTACCTTTATTTTTATGTCTTTTCCTTATTATAATATCTTTCCCATCTTTCCTGTTTAATTTTTGTACTTATCTAGCTTCCTTAAAAACTTTTTCAATATTTTGTATTTTGAATTTTTAACTTTCCGAGATCATAACTAGTTTTTTAAATGGTGTAATAATTTTCGACAAAAAAAAATTCAGCAGGTGATTTTCCGTTGTTTCTTCCCCCCGTACGAATGCGTAACAAACTCACGAAAATTGATCCGATCGTGTTGATCAATAACATAATTTGCAATCATTTGCACTATATCTCGATTAACTCTTTCAGTCCATTTGCTTGTGGTCGATATGCAACCAGTCTTCACATGCCTTATGCCTAATTTTTCCTTAGAATTGGCAAAAATTTCCGGATATAAATTGGGGACCATTATCACTTATTAATTTTATTGGAGCTCATAACGCGATATAAATTTATCAAAAAAAATGTCCGCTAATGCGAGATGAGGCGGCCTTTTAAGAAGGAATAATTTCAGCCCATTTGCTGAAAATGATCAGTTATTACTAAAATATAGCGGTTACGTCTTATTCTCGATGGGATACGGGCCTAACAAATCTAACGTCACTATCATTCGGATAATTTGATATAATTGGATGTAACCGTCCTGCTGGTAACGCATTTTATAGTTAATAACTTGGCACATATGGCATGTTGAGACATATTGATCAATGAATTTTCTCTTGCGGGGAAATAACAAACACGATCCCGAATTTTTATGATACGTTTTAAATCTGCCTAAGTGTAGCAATTGGCTTGTCATGAGGTATACATATTCTTCATTCACTTAAAGATTTTGGAATGTATACACACTACATTTCACCTAATGACGATGCGTATTTCGCATAAAATAACAATCCTTCAATTAAGCGAAATCGTGGGACCAATTCTCACATATCGTTGCATTAACCGAGTTATCTTCCGGGTTTCCTAAATATCTATAGATATGACCTGAACAGGTCATTTTTTCTGTTCTGTTATTAATTGTTCCCGCAGAAGTAGGAATTACTAAAGTATGATTCGCGGCACAAGGTAAAGATTTTTCTCCACACCCCTATACTTTCCACAGAGTTCCTTGAAAAGGTATCAAAGCCCTGCACATTTTCAGTTTCGGTCTATGTTTCCCATATTGAATTGCCACTAGCAGGTGCTATGTCCCATCCTACTCGACAAATTTTTGCCATGTGTTAGGCGTGTTAAGGCCGCGTGATCCGTTGTACTTTTAATGGGCAATATTCTAAATATGTTCTGAATTTGTTCAACGCCCATACTACTGCTAGACATTCTCTTTTCGGTTACTGTATAATTCCTCTCTGCGTTGTTCGGTACGTGTGCCGAAATACTTTGCGGAACCTATTTTTTGTTGGTCAGAGCAACCTAAACCGATCAAATTTACAAATACTCCTTACAATAACTCCAGAATGGCTCCACCGAGGTTTTGGTAAATTTTTAAAACTGGCGCTTTTTGTTGCACTTTCCTTGCAGCCTCTTCGGCGAATGACTTTTGTGCTTCATTGGACCAGAGAAATTTTTTAGAATTTTTCGTTTTGGAATTATAAAGTGGCTCACAAGATCCGCATAATTTTTAATAAATTTCGCATTACCATTGGGACATACCTAAAACTTACGTTTACCTCTTTTTTTGAGTTACGGGGCGGTTTCATCTCTTGTATAGCTCTAACCTTTGTCTCATCCGTTTTAATTCCTTTGCTTTTACTAATAGTAAATCTTTCAATATTTCAATTCATCGCACCCAAATTTACACTTTTCCTTATTTAATGTCAATCCCTGCATCCTTTAACAGAAAAAACTTCCCTTAAATGTTCAACATGGTGAGGTGAATGATGGAGATGAGATAATCACATCATCCTTATACACACTCACAAATTTCCGTATCACCGGTTTTAGGATTATGTCAATTGCCTTTTTGAAAATTGGGAGCTGCTCCTGATAAACCGAATGTCGCGAAACATAAGTGCCACTTTTACTACAAATGCGGTCTTAACAATATCACTGGGGTTTACTTCCATTTGAAAGTACCCACTTCTTAGATCAGAGATGACATTATTGTTGTATACAATGAGTTGTTCGTTAATAAATCGTAAGTAACGGTAAAAGGGTATCGCGGATACTTTGTGATCGAATTTAATTTTTCATAGTCTACTGCAAATCTATATCTTCGGATTATCCGGTGGGCTAACCCAGTATTTTTCTTTTTATAACACAACAGGTGACGCGTATATGGGGATTGAATTGGAACAATCGTTTCCTCTTGCTTAACATTTTTTGTATGTGAAAATCTATTATTGCTTGCTTAGTCGGTCATACTATATGGCCTTGAAGCTACTGGTGGGTTATCTCTCGTGTCAATTTCTGTGGTATAAAACATGAGTAAGACCTGAAGTTTGTCACAGAAAAATAACCCTTTAAAACTACTAAACAAATTTTTGTAGTTTTTGTTTTCTACCTCCCCAATTTGTCTTAGACAAATCTATCTCAACTTTTTCCTCTTTAATTGGTTCAACCACCTTATTTATTTTGAGAATCTGGAATTTTCAACGTTTTTTGAGATAAAGTCTAAACTATATCTTTGACCCACTTATAAAATCAATACCGAGAGAATACATGGGTATTCCTAAATCCGTCAACACATGAAATGACCAATTTCTTTCGAATTGTCTGATGCGAATATTCAGCTCTACGATTCCCATGTTTGGCATTTCGCACCCTGTGCTGTTATTACCTGGGCTCACTGATTTTTTAATTTGCCTTTACTAGAAAATATTGCTACCTATACTTCTTCCGATATAAACGGAGTTTATCTCGCTCCATTCCCCGCAAGCGCTTTCAAAAAGTGTGTTATTTATTTAATAAAATAGGAACGGTAAGAGTTCTACGGTGTGCACATATCGGGAAGCTTAGTATTTCTCTTATTGACTCTGGCGCAGGGTTGATCTTTTAACCTTTACACAGTATTTAATCGTCCCCTTTGCATCCTATCGCCTCAAACTGAAGTACTGCATAATTTGTTTTCACCGGGTCCTCTATTGCAGAGTATATCATTTCGCTCCTTTCGAAATGGTAGTACAGCTTATTGTTGAATCTTTGATCACTATTTTACGAAGTCTATTCACTCCATAAATTTACCTATTACTGACGGCTATTCTCATAAAAATTCATTTCTACTGTTATTTGGTCTACCTCTACTTCAGAATTCCTCCGGTTCCACCACCATTATCAAAAATTAGGCATCCTATGCGCATTTTGACCTCGTCTTTCTATATTATCATTCTGCCTTGGACGCTTTTTAATTTGCAAGAATATCTCTTCGAATTTAGCCAAGACTTCCAAAGTTGTACCGTGTTTGTGGATTGCGCTTCACATAATCTTGGATTTCGAGTCGAACAAAATATGATCCACCAACTCTGCTTGGGACATTCTAATTTTAAACTTCTCTCGATTTTTGAAAGTAAATTATAAACGAAATCAGTAAGGTTCCTGATTTCTTCCTGCTACAGGACGTAAGAGTATTGCTTGTATTCTTTCTTGTACGACCGCGGGAAAAGCCTTCACTAATTCAGCCAACGAGCTGCGAAATCCATTGGCACATGACTTTCGCACCGATCAAATATCGAGTATCAATCTTGAGCCCTTCCTGAGATGACTTTTAAGTAAGCACATGACAGATTACTTGGGATTTCAAAGTAACTTGTATGTGATATCATGTTTCGAACAAACTCTGCAATGTTCTCTGACCTGAAAAATACGGTTGTGCGGTACCTCCACCTACATTACTAACTGAATTATACACGTTCGGGCGCCATTGCGACGCCAGCAAATGCGATGACTATGTCTTTGCCGAGATCCGCATGGCTAGAGGTGTGGGATTATCAAAATGATGAGACATCTTGGTTCTTAAAGCACGGCACATTAAGAATAGCATATTACTTAATTCTAATTGACAACTGTAGCACAAGTGAGGTTAACACCGGTGCGGCACTTATATTCAAGTCCAGATCGCAACTAGATCATTTTATCTAATTACATAATAAATTATCAGATTCGTCCTAACACCTATTCAAAATATTACCTTTTTTTGGCTATAACTACTTCTATCTATTGAGAGAAAACCTATATCTTAATTTTAACTACGAAGATTCAGACTTCTTTATAATGAACGTAATCTTCTTTCAGAGATATAAGACATCTACTCGTGATCAGAATGATTCCACACTAAGTTATCTCTAAACTTGCCGCGCCTTATCATCAAAGCTTCTATCCTTTTAAAGTATATCTCATTTACATATTTGATCTGTTTATCTTCTTGGTATTGGGTTGGAAAAGGTTTTGCCATTAATCGTGGCCGTCAAAGAACATAGGAGTTATGTTAGCAGAAGGACGCGAGAGCGTCACAAATTCAAAAATTTATTTTTCTTATAAAAAATTCCAGACGTGAAAGAGCACGTCTAATACTCTGAACTGATTTTTTTATTTAGTAGATTTATTCTTAGGCAAAGATTACTATTTGAAAACTAACTCTTTATAAAAGAAATACGATAAAGTGGAAATGTATTGCAAAATTCTTTTTTCAAAATCGTTTGGCACCGAAATATTCGATGAAAAAAACTAAACTATAGTTTAAAAATTCAAGACACAAAATAACTACGCAGTTTTTATCTAGGATATCAATTATACTTGTCAGGTGTCATCGATTACTTTTGTCAGGTACTTCTTCATTGCACATCACACATAAATTAAAGTAAACAAGTAATATAAAAAAATAATTTTAAGTCAATTCCTACTTCGAACAACGAAAAATCAACAACGAAACGAACGAACAACAACGATCAACAACGAAAAATTTTATTTTAGCTACTTTTTATTAAATAGTTACAATTAATATAAATATGTATATACATAGGACAGAATCATAACATTAAGTGGTAATTAGTTCTTTTAATTATCATTAAAGTATCGCATTGTCCTTTTAATTTTTGGCCAACTGAATGCTTTAATACGTGAGAAAAAACCTTTTCAAGTTTTGACACAAGTCGCCAAAAGGGTCGCTAAGTCGCCAACATGGTTGTATTTGTAATTCTTTAAATAATTAGTTTTAATCGATTAATTTTTATTAATTATAATTAAATTATTGTATTGTCATCCAAAATGATTCTGTATATAAAATTTCAGCTCAATTCAGCGCTTTGAAATGTATTTTATTAACGATTGAAAATTCCACCAAGATAAATAAATAAATATACAAATATATAAATATATAGACAGTGCGAGCTAATAGTAGGAATTGAAAAAGGGCTTAATTTTTCATGTAAATTTCATTTCAGTTCAATTGGAGTATGAAGAGAGAAATGTTTTATTATTGAAATACTTTTTGAAAAAACTTAGTTCATTGTCAATGTAAGCTGTGATTAATAAACTAATAATCCCCCTACACGCGCAAAAGCTTTTTATTTTACATTTTAGATATATAAGATACATGATGGAATTATTTTAGTATAAAACGGTAATTTTCGACAGTATCATTGCAATAAGCTGATAATGATATT
>BMAV01020709.1:0-28191 GCA_019973955.1 Trichonephila inaurata madagascariensis | reverse complement strand
ATGTTATTAGTAGAAATCCAACTCATGAACAGTTTCTTTTGAAGTTGGTATATCTGGGGTATCAAATATAACATCAACGTGTGACTCTTCCTGTTCTCTGTTTGGTCGTAGATCAGTGTTTCTCAAACTGTGGGGTGCATCCCCCTGGGGCGTGATAACCCTTCAAGAGGGGCGTGAGCATATCGAAAAGTCAAAAACAAAAGATTATTTAAAAGAATTATTAATTTACTAAAAAGAAACAAAACAAAGTATATTCTGTGATAATAAAAAATAAAATATACTTTTAGACTGATATAATATACTTATAAAGTATCAGTACTGTGCAATATGTTTTTAATAATTAATTTAACACTTTAAGAAGAACAAGTTTAATAACTACGGGACCCAGGGCATATCCAAAAATTATATACAAAATATATACTTACCGAAAATTTGAACGGTTTAAAAATTGTATTGAGTTTTTACGTCAAAAAAATTTGAATTCAATACATTGTTATTTTGTGGAAGGGGAAGAAGAAATTATGATTGAAAATCGTTGCCGCAAGTATAGAGAGTTTAAGAAGCACTGTCGTATATATATAGATCCATGTTTTCTCAGCTTGTATAATTGAATTCGAAAAAGGAAATGTTTACTGGAAGAGAGAGAGAGTGATATAAACTTCAATCACACACACAATAGCATTAAATTTTTCAAATCTTCGTGTTTTGCAAATTTTTTAGAAAAAGGCTTGTTAATCCGATTTGAAGGCTAGATATGTAAAGTCTTATTGTTCTAAAACATTTCTATATTTCATTACTATGCTGTTATGACAGTATTCTGGCATGAAATATCAAAGAACTGACTTGAATATGTGACTTGAATTCTTGCTGACCATTGCGAATTAACATTGCAAACCTTTCGGCCGCTCCCGAGTGGAGGGTATCGGACCGGCTTTTCAGAGTTCAGCCCCATACCACTAAAACCCGGTGGGGGCAGCAGCACGAAAACTGTCGAGGCTGAAACGTCCTCCCTGGTTGGTAGTTTGGAGGGGGTCATGGGGTCTCCCTTACTGACCCTGGTTCAAAAACGTGGTCCGTCGCCAAAAGCCCCCCGTAGCTGAGCAGTGCGATTTATATCACTCACCACATTGCAAACCTTTTTATAAGAAAAAAAGAAGTTCAACGTAGCATATGAGTTGTGTTGTTTTGACTACTAAATTTTTTATTATTTTTTTTATTTTTATTTTGAATTTTTTTTAAAAAATTTAAAAAGAAAAAAAAAAATGGGTAATTTTATATATTCATTCTTTTCCTATGAAAAAATAATTTTTTAATCAAAATTATACCAAATTCAGTTTTTAATATATTGGCAAAGATGTTTCTTTATGGTGTCCAAAGTTGTTATTCAATCTAAATGAAACAGAAAAGATAAGGTCTGATTTCTCAGAGGACAATTAAAAAATAAGAAAAAGGTATTTGTTCCTACTCGTTTAGTTCTTCATTTGAACTTCTAAAACAATTTTTTTTGCAGACTAGAATATGTATCACGTTTGAAAACAGACAAGATCCAAACACATTTAAGGTATGGTACGTTTAAGGTCGAACAATTATTTTTGGTTTATCTTCCTGAGTGACTGGGTTTTCTTACTGAATTTTGAGATTCAAATCAGGATATTTTCAAAAATTTTAGAATTGATAAGCGAATTTATAAATTCTTTTTTTTCCTTAGATATCCATTGCAATTTCTTCAATATGATTCACAGTATTAATTGACGCAATGTACTTAAGATAAGGATCTTTTGCTACACACCTTCCAGAACTTTTTGAAGCGCCACCGTAGGCCCCAGGCTTTAAAGGTCATGGACTTGTAGCAGGCGTCATGAGTTCGAGCATGTGACACTGAAAACCCGCCGTAGAAGAGCTGATGAAAGCTAAATCTATCGGAGATCAAACCTTCTCCAGTTGGAGGGTTTTTGAGTACCAGTAAGAGGTGGAGCCTCAGCACAGTTGCCTCCCCGCCTGACCATGATTACAATTTACGAGTTCCATCCCCCAAAGCCCACTTTTTTTTCAATAGGGTGACGTTAATGCTCATTTATTCACTTAAACACGATCATACTTAAATTTCACGTCTCAACTTTAAAATGGTAAATCATTATATTTATTATAAGACAATGAATTAAGAATTTTTGAGTGAGTGAGTGAGAGTGGGATTGAGTTATATTAATGTCACATAATAAAGCAATCCTAGAGCTGTCGATGATGGACCTCGTAATTCTGAACCTCGGCCAAGTGACAAGAGTGACACCTGATCTGCAACCTCCTTTCCAAATAAGCACAACACGACAGCGGGAGAATTGTTTGCTAGTCAGATTTAACATGTATCAGCCCCCTTAACACTTTGGGTCTTCAGGGCCACCAAGAATCGAACCGGCGATGCGGTTGTCATTAGTCTCAAACAATTACACCCTTAAGGGAATATTTCACAAATTAAAGATTTATGCAAATATTAACAATTGTATCTAAATCATGAAATAATATTTCATCTATTAAACTGAAAAATTAAAAATGATTTTTCACTGGACAATTTCACAAGTAATAGAACAGAATAAGGAAAGCTTGGTTAAAGATCAAAACAATAGTTAAAGCAGGGATTGTATAGCTCAATTTGTATGTAACGGACTCATCAGTGATAAATTCTTAAAATTAAAAATCTGTAAAAAAAGGTGATTGCGCGAGAATTAAACTCGTATTCTCGAATTTATTAAAAAGGTGCTATAACGAAAGCCACATTTAATGTCTAGTCTTCGTTTCTTGAATCCGAATCAAAATCATTAGACCGACTGTAAACAGCTCTCTTATAGTGTTGAAGTGCAATGATATTGAAAAAGGAATAACTCATTCCATAACGAAGTGACACTCACGTTAATTTATGCAAAGAGTGCAGAAAACGAAATAAAATTATATACATTTGAGTACTTTTAATGAAGAACACTTTAGTTAAATTATAGGAAACTTTCGAATTTCTTGAGTTATAAGTAAAAAAATCTGTCTTATAAGAATGAAATACAGGTTTAAATTATATAATAAATTTAAATAAAATATATAATAAAAACATGTGAATTCGTTACTGAAAAATTTCCAGTATTTTTATTTAATTACCTTTTAAGTAAGTTTGAAAAAAACGAAAAAATAATTCAAAATTCATTTACCTTTTGAATAGAAACTAAGTGTATTTTGATTTAAAAACATACACTTAATTCTTCAATACTGTAAATTTTTTAAGCAAATTATTAATTTTAAAAATGTGCTTTCACAAAGAATGATTAGTACAGCGTTTCTCAAACTGTGGGGCGTTCCCCATTGGTGGCGCGGTAAACGTAAGAGGGGTTGGGGGGCGCGAGCATATCGAAAATAAAAGATTAAAAAAAAATATATACTGGAATGAAGTAAAAAAAAAATACTTTTGGACATAATAAAAAATACACGTTTACACTGATATAATTTATATATATCATCTGTGATATTACGTCTTCAGAAATAAAAGCTTCTACTTCAAAATCTCATTAGCTATCTTTCATACTATAATCAAATAAGAAACATTTTATTTAATTCGTTATAATCCCATAATGAGAGATTTTTTTATTAAATTTTCTTTTCAAATCTAAAATACTACACTTTCAGAGAAAAAAAAATGCCCAGACCCATAATCAAAAAAAATTTAGGCAGCAGAATGTACTTGCTGCTTTTTGACTTTCGCGCGCGCGAACTTACTTGTACGGTTAAATACGTCCCTATATTCTTATGTATTTGTTTTTTTCTTATTTAGGGAAGTTATAAATAAACTATTTCTGCTGTGTTTTTTTCTTGTAAAATATTTTTATGATTTTTGGAAAAGCACAGAGAGCACTTTGAAGGATTACTTATCCAAGATTTATTTTTATGAGTAATCCCAAACATATAAATCTTAATGAAAAACGTTTTACACATTTTTTAGAGAATCCATATTGTATTAAATTCACATTTAACCCGGGAGCGATTTCGCCAAATACAGAGTTCATGAAATCGGTGTAATTCTGGCAAAACTGTTCAATTGTCACCAATGGACCTGACATTTTCCTCTTGTTTGGCAGTCTTAACTGGAACTAAAATATATTTGTCACATATCTCTCTCTTTTTTGGGAGTGACAAACTTTTTTTTTACAATCTTAAGGTCCTTGTTATAACAAAGTTCCCGGTGCGCCTCCACCCTCTGAATAACTTAGTGATTTTGTTTGCCTTGTTGCAAGACTTATTATGGTTTGGTAAATGAGCAATATATGTATATATATATATATATATATATATATATAAAAAAAGAAATGAGCATTTTTAAACCCTTATTGAAAAAGTTAAAAACAGATAAATCAAATTAATGCATATTAAAGTAAATTTGAAAAAGGATGAACATGAAACGAAAAAATTTTTTTTTTAAAATCTACCAAATGAACTCCATCAAAAATATGACGCCAAAAGTATCAGAAGACACACTTTGCTTTGTCAAAAAAACAATCAAGAAAAAAGTTCAAATGCTTTTTGTCGAACATTAAAGGACAAAAAAGCAACAAAATAACAAAATATGAATTTTGCCACAAAAAAATTTCCCTATAATGTTAGAGAAAAATTCCGTGATTTTTTCTCGTTTAAAAAAGGGCCCAAAAACATTTTAAACATTTTAGTTCAGTTTTTTGGTTTTTCCTAAAAATTTTCAAAAAAAAGAAAAAGTCCTTGGGAAAAAATAATTTTAATTTTTCTTAGTTAAATTATTCCGGGAAATTAATTTTTATTGTATACTATAAAAAATAATTTAAATGGGGGAAAGATGTGTCTTCTGAAAAAAATGGACTTTTCCCTGAAATGAATATCCGTGTCGAGTGGAAAACAGCGCACCCATTCCGTTCTATGCTGGGGTCATCGTTTGCAATAAAGTCTATATCCTTCTCTGTTTGAATTTTATGTTTCTGTTCATGTATCTCCTGTCTTTCTCGTGTATGACAGCATAAACAAACGATAACAACAGCATTCAATCAGATTCGATTGTTTCAGAGAGTTTTTTAGTTTAAAAAAAATTAAATCTATATGCTTCAAGATGATCAAGCTCAAAGTTCTCCCGTATGTATGGAAGGTAGGAAAGTAGGGTACCAACTCAAGTGTCTTCCTTGTCACAAGTGGCGGGAAATATGGGAATTTTTATCCCCAAAAAAAGTATACCTCCCATCACAGCTTTAAAACCCACTGCTTAAATTATGGTGAAATTTATGCAAAAGAAAAAAAAAAAGTGAAGCTTTTTGAATGGAAAGATGAAAAGGGCAACATTTTAAATTTTGAAAAAAATCGCGGACAATTCCTCTCACCTGACGAATTTTTTTAGGGGCATAACCCTCTATCCGACAGCGGGGTTAAAACAAGCTCTGTGAATGGGCAAAAAAAAAAAAAGGATTTTTTTTTAAAGACTATAGGTATTGTAAACAATGGAAAAAGGGAAATTGGTCATTCCCCAAAAAATTGACAAATAAGTGGGGAAAAAAATTAAAGTAATTTTATTAAAATTGGGCGGTGACACTAAACCTGATCGGGGCCATGATCCATTTGTGACGCCTCCCTCCACGGATCACGGTATTATATATGGTTGAGCTTTCCCCGCTCGTAGGCCCAATGACATGGGGTGATCAGGTTTGGGGGGTTTTTAGAATTTTACAAGCACCAAATGGCGGTAAAAGACCGGGTTTTTTTTTCGAATAACGTTTTACAAAATTTTGAACTTCAATATGGGCTTTCGAATACGTGTTTTAATTTTATTTAGATTCGAGATATTTATGAATATAAACAACTGCACATGTTTAGATTTTTCGTGAGAATCGGACATTTAAAGGTTCATGATATAATGCTCTATGTTTATCTGATTATATTTTGAATAAGTTGGTTTAGTTTTCTTATATGTTTTATTTTCGTATGCAAATGTATTTAATTTATGTCAATTTCTTTTGAAAGTGTATGTAATTTTTTGATTAAAAAAAATTTCTTAAAATTCGAAGTTTTTTTTTTAAGTATAGCGAAAATTATTGTACTCTATGTTCAAATACTATCATTGATAGTAAATCGTAAGTTTCAGCGTATTTGATTGCATTTAAAACTTTAAATGAATTTTTAATTAAAGTAGGCTTAGCAGGGAAATTCGGCCTGTCCCGTGCGTTCGTATCCTCTGCTAACTTACGGGCCTGTGGAAGCGCTTCTTTCTCCTTTCACTGGTTCTGAAGAGGTTAACGCAGTGTTTCTCAAACTGTGGGCTGCGCCCCCCTGGGGGGGGCGCGATAACCCTTCAAGGGGGTCGCGAACATATCGAAAATAAAAGGTTAAAAAAATTAATTTACTGGAAATGAAAAGTATTAAAATACTTTCCTTTGATATAATAAAAATACAGATTTACATTGATATGATTTATATATATCACCTGGTGGAAAAAGGTCATCAAAAATAAAAGATTCTACTTTGAACGCTCATTAGCTATCTTTTGATCCTATAACCAAATAAAAACATATTTTGTTTGCTTTGCTTTGTAATTCTACGATGAGATTTTTTATTACGTTTCTTTTAACCTAAAAAATATTACTTTGCTGGCTTTCGAAACTGCATTTATGTTACCCGCATCCCTTTTTTAGGGAATTTTGTAAATTATATAATTTGTTGCGCTTTTTTCACAGTGTGAAATAGTTTTTATGATACATGGATAAGCATATTGAGCACTTTGAAGGATTAATTGGCCAAGATTTATTTTTATGAGTATACTGAAAACATATAATACAAAATCGTTAATTCTGGGAAAACTGCTTATTTGAGCCATGAATGACCTTTTTGACAGAGAATCCTTTAATATGATTACAGTCTTAATGAGCTAAAATGAATTGATAACATATCTCCTTTTTTGGGAGTAGCAACGGTTTTTTTTAGAATCTAAGGTACCTGTTTAGACCGAGTTCCTTGCATCGACCACTATTTTTCAAAATATTTTCTTTTTGAACATGCTGCATTTTCTTCTATGAATAACTTAGTGGTTTTAATTGTGGGATGTTGTATGACTGATTACGGTTTGTTAAATGTAAAATGGTTATAGCCTATAAAAAAGAATTACTATTCCGTAAGATCTCTCTCTTGAAAGCGTAATTGAAGCTGATCAACAAGGAAACATTTGTTGAAATAATGCAAATTTTGAATCTGGCAGCGAAGGAAAAGTAATTTAGAAAAGTAATAAGCATGAAACGAAAGGAAAATTCTTTCAATAGCTACATTAAGAACTTTATCAAGAAAATATGAAGCCATATGTACCGCAAAATGCACTTCGCCCTCTCAAAAAGACACAAGCAAAGAAAAGCCCTAATGTAGATATTTGTCGATCATCAAAGGACATTATAAATGCAAATAACGTGAACAAATGTGACAGTTTTGCTTTGCTAATAACTTTCCGTAATGTTAGCAAAAAGTGTCTGTGATTTGTGTCCTTATTAAAGTCAACAATATCACATTTGGAAACAATTTAGTTCTAGTTTTTACTGATATTTTCAAATTATGAAAAGACAAAAAGAAAATCCTAGAAATAGGTAAGTATATTTTCTCTTAGTTAAATTATTCACTGAAATTGTGATTTTTATCTTGTATATTGAAGGCCAATTATAAAAAAAAGCAATGTAGTGTATCACTCCCCGGGCGACCATTAACGTTAGTATCGAGTGCACACCTGATCCTGGGCTAAAAGACATTTTGAAGTTTTCTGCTTTAAATATTAAAAAGTAACACAATTGTTATTCATTAGAATATACTCCTTTTTTATATTACTTAACATTTATTCTAATGCGAATTCTACGAGGCTTAAAATTACAGTTCATTCAAACTGTTTATATTATGAGTGGTCATTTTAATAAATCATTTTGACATTTTTGTATACATTATCGTACTTATTTTTACTTTACGTAATTAAAGTTATTATAATAAGAATAATGATATCATTTTAAAAAAATAAACTCGTATAAGAGTGGGTACTTCAGCCAGTATAATAACAAGTTTAATAATTATCAGTGATCACTACGCTGACATCTTGCAGAGCAAAGCGAAGGCTAAAAATTAGAAATTGGATACCAGAGTTGGTTTTTGATATTTAGCTCAGATCTATATTTGTCTTCAAAGCAGCCACGCAGAAAAACCGGATTCACAGTTGCATGATGTTGTGGGATGGAAATTCAAAGACCCACCTCTATCCAAAAATTCAAAGAGTGATTTATTGCCAAAATTGCCCCTTTAATTTCATCACCGGATGTGGAAATTCATGAAGACTTTTCGGCAGTTGAGAGCCCTTCTGAAGTATTTGAAATGGATTCCTAACCCATTCGTAACTTGCTATCAATTTGCCCTCGTCTGTGTATCACTTGTTGATGTTTTATTATCGTCGAATGCTCGCTGTGATTTAAAAAATATATCTATGATTTTGTTTTTAATCCACTGCTGTAAATACTTAATACCGCGAATTACAATTAACGCGTAAATTATGAAATGTAAGACTGGCTATATATTCAGTAGCTAATCGATTCTGGCCAAGACTGACTGTGAATTGTACGAGGTAATGTTACTTTACGCATGTTTTGCGTATCGCACAAGAAGTTGCTCTAGACTCACGTGAACGTTCTGCGAGAATGCTTAAACGTAATGGATAAGATAAAGAGCAACACAGATAAGGCTATTTTTTAAATGACATTTGTACTTTTGTGTTTGGATCTTGAGGAAACAAATCTTAACAAATATTATTTCTCTATCTGCTCTCAATTCTAAAAATAGAGCAAATAGGTAATGCAACATAACGTGAACTTGCTTGCTTTAAAAGTATTTTCGCATTTAAAATATATATTACTTAAGAGTAACATATATAAAAAATTTAATACTTATCTTATTAATACCGAATTAAGAAATTCAAAGTTTTATAAGTATTAGCAACT
Organism: Trichonephila inaurata madagascariensis; assembly: GCA_019973955.1. Lineage (NCBI taxonomy): Eukaryota > Metazoa > Arthropoda > Arachnida > Araneae > Nephilidae > Trichonephila > Trichonephila inaurata. The sequence continues at coordinate 19,192 of BMAV01020709.1, read as the reverse complement.
TCATGGGCTTGTCATGCAGAGCAAAAGCTTTTCTAAAGTTTTTTAGAAATTGACTCTCTGAGTTCTTTTTCTATATTTAGCAGATATCTATATTTTGTCTTCTAAGCAGCCACACCGCTTTTGTAATATGTTCCACTTAAAATTAAAGGAGAAAGGAAAAAATCACATACATAATTATCCTGGTTGTTTAATTTTTTAGGTTCTTATAAATATACAAAAATTTAATACTTATGTAATTAATTTGTAATGGTTTTATGTAATTACATCGTATTGAAGCTTTAGCGTCAAAGTGCACATTATTGTATCCAGCAATTTTTATTAATGTATATAAAAGCATAAAAATTATGATTAAAAAAGGGGGTGCCGGGTTATTGAAAGTTTGAGAAGCTCTGGGTTAACGAAACTCAGTGGCTCAACAACCTATAAAAGGCCGAGGCCTACGGGGCCCTTTTCAGATTTCTTTCCTTGAGCACAGATGTGCAATATCCGATGTTCCGGTTAGGAGGTCAGTCCGACGGAACAATGCTGTGTTTTGCCCTACGAAGCTTTTAAACCCTACTTTTACGAACTACTTCGAAGTTGAAATGTGAAAACACGAATCAACCTTTGAAAATGAGTTCGTTCACTCATCATATCTTTGTGAAAATTATTGTATATCTTTTATTTCCAAAGTTTAGAACTATAATTTGTGGTTAACTGATTTTGTATTTACCTCAATTACCTGAGAAAAATAATCTAATGAATGAAAACAATTATTCTGTAAAGTGGGAGGTATTCTTCTAGAAAATAAATAAAAATTTTTTTAAATATATTATATTTAAGTAACATTTGAATGGTAAATTTGAAGAATGTATCACATTATTACATACAGGAACACAGACTGATGATACACTTAACAAGTCTAAAGTATTACTATCGAGATTATTATTAAAATTACAGATACTCTTAAATATTGGTATCTGAAAGCGCATTAGTAAAAATTTGCCTACTAATGCAGGATATTAAAACATTGCTTAAAACTCTGAAGGTGTCACTGCCTTTAACCAAAGTAATCAGTGTTGAAAATGAAAGTTAAAATCCTCATCACATCCAATAAGAACCTATGCCCTGAAATTCCCATGAGGCCAGAAAATGAGAATATTCTATTTCATATAACGACGCAACAATAAATATTTCTGAAATTTTTACGCTACCACTATTTAAAATAATAAAATTAAGAAATCTGACTTGTAAAAGTATCGCTACACATTAAATGTAACAAAGGTCAAAGTCCTTATGCCTTTGCAAGATAGAAAATGTAAATTTTGAAATATCAGTTCAGGTCTCTTGTTCTCAAAACTTGAGTGGGGTTTAAAATCTTAAGAACCACCGAAAAAAGAGGTTTGAAATTGACGACGAAACAGAAAAAAATGTATCCATCATTCATTTTAAGAATTAAGTGCCCAGATCCCCATTTTAAACATATTTCATACAAATATAGATTTAAAAATTGCCTGAAAGTGCTAGAGTCTTTCTATTTAGATTTCAGATAAAAACTGTTATAAAATTTCGTCATTCCATAAATGAATCTTGAAATTTCTAAAAAGATAAACTTTCGACCATGAATTCAGTTTTAATATTGTAATAAATAAAAAAGCTAAGAGTAAAGATGTTCTAAATTTCTAAGTCGAAATTTGGTATTAATTAATATTAATCTCCTTTTTAAAAAAAACATATTTTCTCATATAAGTTCCGTTTTAAATCGTTTGATTTATAAATATTTTAATATATTATACGTACTATTATTGTATTTTTCTTAATTTTAATCAACAAATAAAGATATTCAAGAAAACACTACTTTTGAAAATGGCTCACACAAACAATCTAATGAGTTTATTAAAATTATTAAGATGCAACAAAAATTAATTTCAACATTTAAAAGATAAGGTTCTCGAATCAGAGAAAAAATCTTACAAAAAGTCATATATAATAAACAAAAAAGAATCATTATTCTGATAAATTTCAAACGAAAAAAGTTTTAAATCAAGAATTTACATAAATTTTTCAAAAAATAATTGTTTTCAATTTGTTTTTTACAACTTTTAAAGAAATTTCGTCCTACATGAAATTACTACTTAAATTCAATCCAATATAGGATACAACACACACTCACACACACACATTTAAAGTATGAGGTTGCTTTAAACGGTAGCAAAATTTATCAAGAAGTGTTTAATAATATAATCTGTTCACAACTCGTTTCAGAAAAATCGAATATCTCTAGAATTAAAAAGAAGTGTATAGTTTCTTAAATATAGTGAACTATCTTGAAACAGATTTAAAAAAGTCTCTAACATATTTAAATTTCATATATATGTACACATAAAAAATTTCCTTCACATTTGACACAGATTCCGCGAGCTAGCACGTTCAAGCCCTAATATTAATCTTCTGATCCAGTGACTCTTTCATATATACATAACACTAAATATTTTTCTATACAATATGTGTACGCATGTGAATTTTAAGATGTGCTTTTCGTGAAAAGTTCCGCTGACATAAATGACATTTGAAAATTCTTTCTTCAGTATGTGTACGAATATGTCTTTTAAGAGATTTTATTTGGGAAAATTTACGCTTACATAAATGACACTCATGAGGTTTCTCGCCGGTATGCGTACGAATTTTGTAAGATGCTGTAAAATTGCTCGCTGCAAACATGACACTGATAAGGCTTCTCTTTAGTATGTGTACGAATATGGGTTTTAAGATTTCCTGCAACGGAAAATTTCCGCATACATAAATAACATTCGTAAGGTTTCTCGCCGGTATGCGTACGAATATGCTGTGTAAGAGTTGTTTTAGTTGAAAATTTTTCACACAAACATACACTCCATGGCGCTTCTTTTATATGCGTGTGGCCGAATATGGTTTTAAGATTTGTTGAATCGGAAAATTTTCGCATACATAAATAACATTCGTAAGGTTTCTCGCCGGTATGCGTACGCATATGACGAGCAAGATTTCTTTTAAGCGAAAATTCTCTTTTACATATATTGCATTGGTAAGTGTTCTCTTCAGTATTCGTACACATCAGCCTATTAAAATGATCTGTTTCTGAAATTTTTTCCTTTGATATATCTCCTTGGTTTGGTGAAGCATTGTGCGTTAGCATATGCCATTCGAAGTCTGTTTGTAAAAGCGTTTGCTTGCAGATAACGCATTGGAAAGGCTTCCTACTGAATGTGCACTCTCGATTCCCTGTGATACAAGTCCTTGTCGGGGAAAAAATCCCTTTTCGTAGAGCTCTTATACTAAAAAGGCTTATCACGAGAAAATATACACTTATGTCTTAAGAGCGTGTCTTTACTATGAAATTTATTTAAACAAGTGTCGCAAGGATAATGTGTTTCAGAAATACACTTTGATTGAGTTTGAAAATTACAAATCTTCGTGGAATGGTGCCCCTTTAGAGTTTATATAACTCCTGGTGCTGTTTCAATCGTTCGACGCCGAACATGTTGGAAAAGAATATTGCTCGGCTTCGCCTCACGGCTGCTACTACCGTGGTGCCGAAATTCGTAGCCAGTAGTTCACCCCTTAAAATTGACATTTTGTCTTTTGGAGTTTAGTGAAATTAAAATTCGATGGAGGTATTTCAAAGTAAATCAATGGTTTGTGAAAGAAATTCGTTATGTGGAACTATCCTGATGCCAAAGAAGCCGTCACGTGCAGTGGGTGTACGCCGGTTATCAAACGGAAATGCTCAAAGCTAAACTTCCCCACTCTATCTGAAGTCGTAGTTCTGTGCTTGCACCGGTTGAAAATTTACATCTCAAAAAAGCGATTTAGGTTTTTCGTACTTGGAAATTGATCCTTGCCAGGCGAAGATGTTTCTTCTCCATTGTATATCTGAGGTTCTATGGAAATCCCTTCAATTTGTTGATTATATTGTGTAGCTGTATTTTCACAGGGATATCCAATCAATCCTAGAATTTCTGTTGGCTGAAATTCAGTTGAAAATTTTGAAAATTTGCCTTCTTAGTAGATATATTACAGCCTGAGTCATCAAAATCATGTACAAAAATCAGTTTTGGATTGATTACCCTTTCACTCATTTGATTGATAAGCTTCCATCCTTTGAAACTGCTTACTCTAAGAGTTGCACAAATATAGATCTTTAGTAATAAAGCTGTTCTTTAAAATCTTGTTTTGAATATAATTATTATTCATTTTACTTTTCTTCCTTGAATATCCTGCCAAAATTTGATGTTTGTAAATTCTTTTCAGAAAATTTTCGAGAACATACTTTGAAAGCTGAACTTTGTAATATCAATTTACCTTCTAAAGCCTTACTACATTCCATTACTGCTGGTTTTTAAAAGGTATTCTGGCATGTTGTCAAATATGAAAACACACACAAAAGTTTAGGTGCTTGAAATCAATGCTTTAAACACACACACACAATCTAGCACTGACATTGTATCTATTTTACGTGTGCTGCAGTTTAAAATTTTAAGTGGCTTAGTGAGTTTTGTTGTTCATGGCTTCTGCATTGCATGCTCTTCTTTTATTGTTTTTATTTCGAATTTACCTTAAAATAAGGTTTGATGAAATGTGTGATATGACTTGATTTTATATATGCCCAATGAAGAAGAAAATTTAAAATTGTCCTATATCATTCTTGATAAACATCGTTTCCAAAACATTCTCGGTGAAAGTTCTTTGGTTGCGCAGTTTTACTCAATCCAAAATGAAACGTCAAAGATATGGGCTAATTTTGCGGAGGACAGTTTAAAAGTAAGAAATGTCGTTTAAGTTTTTGATTGTTTTAGTTTTATTAACACTTCATCAGAAACTTTGTAGACTTGAATACCTTTTTTCGAAGAGTTACTAAAATCAAAACGTGCTTTGAATCTGTTTATTTTGACGAACAGTTTTTTGGTTATTCTCCTAGATGACAGGTTTCACTCACTAATTTTTGGGATTCAAAGTAGAATATTATTACGAATTTTGTGTAAAATAGTAAAAATCGTTGTATTTCGATATGTAATGCATTTGTATTTTTCTACATAACTTTTAATTTACGTTAAAACCGTAATTTTCACTATTAACGCCACCCCTTACTTTATAGTGGCCTTTCGTCATAGTAATGATTCAATGATAACTTGTCGAAATCTTGTTTATAGAGCCTATTTGGCATCGTTTTTTGTGACTTGGTGATCATGTTGGTGACCATTTTAGGCATGTTTGGGACCCTCTGGATTCTTTTGGAAATTTGTGAAGTGATCCGCTTATTTCATGCTTGTTGATTTTTCTAGAAATGTCCGTTAGAGCTATATTTAAGGAGACTCTCTCGAAACTAAGTCAGTCTGGTTTTGACAAGAGATCAGTTTATATTATTTTGAATTTGAATCGAATAGTGATTAATTCGGCTGTTGAACGAGCGATTGCTTGAGAGTAATCTCTTATATACGTGCATTTTAGACACCTATAATTGTGTCTGAGTGCTGTTAAAGGTGTGAAGACGTTCTGAGATTTATTCTGCAAATATTGCTGCTGAATCCTGGATTTGAAGAATTGGAATTTCAAAAATAAATTCTCATCGCTCTTAAAGAACTGTCTTGTTCTTTGCGACTGATTTGCATAAAATCCTCGAATCCCCGATCAACGTAACAATATATTCAAAAACTACATTATAGCGGATTCCTTTTAGAACAGAATAAATTATTTTTCGTCCTTAGGTCTCCATTGTAAACACTTAACTATTAGTGTTAGTATTTTTTAATGGAATGTACTTCGGATGAAGTAGCGACATTTTGCTGTATTCCTTCGCGAAACATTTTAAATACGCCATTTTATTTAATCTCATCAATGCTGAAACGGCCATTCAGACAATTTAAGGTAAGAAAAAGGATTTAGTTTTTGAGAAAAATATTTTTCATGCTGAAAAATTGTGCAAATTTTAAACAGTATTATACAGTATTATATTTTAATCGAATATTGTCTCTATAAATTTTGGATTGTATAAAGAATATTTAAGTAGAAATATTAAAAGTAGAGTTTAGAATCGAAAGCTAGATTGCACGTGAAAACGTAACTATCATTAATCGAGTCTAGCTCATGTGATTTAAGGTTTTCATTCATTATATCGATTTAATTAAAAATGGTTTTTGTTTGTACAATTTTACAACAGGCGAGCCGAATTTAGAATGGCTTAATTTCAATCCTCAAGGAATGTTTAAAATGGATAATATTGTTCTATTTTTAAGTGTTGTCTTTATAAGAGTTCATCCGATTAAATTAAAAACCTGTTTCTCTCTAAAAATCACCGCCAAAAGTTTAACTTGTGTTCTCCAATTCACTAAAGAAGTTCTTTAGCTAACGAAGTCCCGGCGTTCTGTGAATTCATAAAAAACTATATTCTTAATGAATTTTACGCAGTATTATACTGTTTTCTTCAGAAAGAATTAAAGTCTGTGGAGCACAGGAGGTGGTTTATAGGCTTCCTGTTAAATGTAAGAACTCATTCTTGCAATTTACGAGTAATTATTTATTTTATCTCATTTTCAGTAACACTTCGAATTGTTTACACGTATCATCGAAAGAGGCAAAACAGACAAACATTTCATACGAAAAAAAAGAAAAAATCTCTTAATTGATACTTTTATTAATTAATAAAATTGCTGCATTTATCCCTTAAGCAGTCACTCAATTTTACAATACTTTTAAGCGTAAAGTGCTATTATATATCCAACCTTGGGAAAGCAAAATGAAAAGTGTAATAACACGTTTTTGTTATAAATATGCATTAACAATATAAAGAATTTCTAACAAAGTGGCATAGGTTTTTTTTAAGAACCAACGAGGGCACCTTTTTAACCGAGTTGTATGATATTATTCTATACCAGGGATAACAAATAGCGTTCCACCAAGACAGAAAATCGATTTTGACCTATGACCCTTTTCCCATGTACAGTCAAAGGTTCGTTTCGTATATTACACTACTTTTTTTTATGAAAACTGTGACATCTCACGCGTCCTTTCTCTAACATAACCTTTGTGTTCTTGACGCATGATTAGCTTGCAAAACTTTCCAACCCAAAATCCAAGAAAAGAATCTATGCTAGACAAAAATAAGATAACCTTTAAAAAGTAATAGAAGTTTCTAAAGAGCGTGATGGCAATTTTGTATGAAAGTTCAGTTCAGAGAAGATAGAAGCTTAAAGTGACGGCTTCAATACCTAAGAATCACGAAAATATTCTGCCATTCATCCGCGTACATGTACCATTGTACGCCAACCAGAGAAATATCTGAAGCGGATTGACGTTGCGTAGAAACCAAGGTAGGAAGATTTATATTCTGAATGCGAATATATTATTAAGATTGAGAGTAGGCGGATATAGTATAATTATATTGATAAGATGTAATTGCGCGATCTGTGTTACTCATACATGTGTTTTGGCTTCTATTCTACCTAATATAAGTTTGTTCGATATATATACTTAAGTTAAATTCTAATAAAGTCATATTAAGAATTTAAAATGTCTCATCATTTCGAGAATCCCGCATTAATCTCTAACTTCGTTGAACTCTACGATATGGCCTGCAACGAAGATCGACCATGTCGCAATGGTTCGAATCGTTATAATCCATATGACTCTGCTAGGTAATGCAGGAGGGTTTGGTATTTTACCGAAATGTGCTTTTCCGGGTCCGAGAATGTTACCGAACTCCCTTTAGAGGCTTAGATAATCAAATACAGTTACTAGAAAATTCCAGTACCCAGTACGTGCTTATTTGCAAGGTCACCCCAGAGGAAGGCTCAAGATTGCATCTACATTCGATCAGTGTTAGTGCAGGATACCGCCACGGATTTCGCACAGCTAAAGGCAGAGTTAATGCTTTCCCCGCAATCAAAAATAAGAAAGAGTTAGAAGCGAGGTTTTTCGCGTGTCAGCAGGGGAGAAATCAGGAAACCCACAGATTGCTTACGCTGCAGTGATTTACCCAAAATTCATAAAAAGTCTAGAACTGGGGCTACGTCGCAGGCGGAATTGGTTTAATCACGGCCTCTTGAAAGGACTCGAGCCACGTAAGTCCAGGACTATGTGGAAGTCCGGAATCCCAGAACACGCGGTACAACTTTAGAAATTCCTGAAATACCTTTAAAGAGAGTATTCTACAAATTAAAAGGGGTTCTCGCAGAATATGATAATGTGAAAGACGGAGTCAAAAACGCGCATAGGATGTCTAATTTGATGATAATCGCAGAAACTGGAGAAATCCTGTGGTTGAGCTGCAGACCAAATAATGGCAGAAATGATTCTCAGAGGTACTTATGAGAATGGCCGTCAAAGTAATAAGTGGTTCGAGAGTAGGAATAGATTTCAGAATGAGGATCGAGATTCAACAAAAGGGGATACATATTTCGAAAAGAAGATCGAAATGATAATTTTAATATAGGGGACCGCGCAAAATGGGTGGTTCGAGTGAGAATTTCAGTCGAGCATAGATGCAAAGGGGACGACAAGAATGTTTTGCTTAATGAAGTTCAAAATAGTCAATAAGAAATCGGGCAGTGGATATACCAATTAAACTTTCTCCTATATGTATATCACCCGTGGAGCTTCCCTACGTTCCTATTTTATTAAATAACACATTTTTGAAAGCGCTATGGGACACCGGAGCGGAGAAATCATTTATATCGGAAGAAATATATAAAAAATATTTTTTTTTATAAACAAGTAAAAAAATCGCGAACTCAAATGATCACAGCACAGGGAGCGAATTGTCAAAATATGGGAATTGCAGAATTGAATATTCGTATCAGGGAATTGCAAAAACCTTGGTTGTTTCATGTGTTGACGGATTTGGAATACCCATGTATTCTTGTGATGTTGATTTTATAAGTGGATCAAAGATTGTTTTAGACTTTGATCAAAAATCATTGAAGATTCCCGATTCGCAGATAGATAGGGGGGTTGAAACAGTTGAAGAGGAAAATGTTGAAATAGATTGGTCGCATGATGTACCGGAGTGATAAACAAAAACAGGAATTACAAAATTTTGTTTAGTAGGTTTTAAGGGATTACCCCTCAGACCAACCAGGTCTGACTCATGTTTTATACCATGAAATTGATACGGCAGAGATAATCCACCAGTAGCTTCCAGGCCAAAATAAATATGATCGGCAAAAGCAAGCGTTAATAGTTTTTCATATCCAAAAATATTAAGAGAAGAAACAATTGTTCCAATCTCACAATCCCCGTACGCGTCACCGGTTGTGTTGGTGGGCAGCCACGGCTACCACCGGATAAATCCGAAGCATAGGATTTGCGGTAGACTATAGGAAACTAGATTCGATCACTAAGCATCAGCGATGCCCCTTACCGTTACTGATGATTTAATAACGAATATCCCCATACCTATCAATAATGTCATCTCTGACTGCTAGTTGAGGGTACCTCTGCACGGTAAAACCCAGTGATATTGTTAAGACCGCATTCGTAGTAAAGTGGCAATTACGCATTCCAAGCATTACTTGGTTTATCAGCGGCTCCCAATTTTCTCAAAAGGCAATTGACCTAACGCTGAAATCGGTGATAGGGAAGTTGTGAGTGTCTATGGCGTGGACGATGTAATTATCACGACCGTATCGTTCACTCACCATGTTGAGCACTTAAGGGAAGTTTTTCGTTGCTTTTATATTTATGATTGTGCAGGAAATAAATAAAAGATAAATGTAAATTTGGGTGCGAAGAATTGAAGTATTTAGGATTAATTATTAGTAAGAAAGGAATCAAAAAGGATGAGACAAAGGTTCGAGCCATACTAGAGATGAAACCCTACGGACCAAAGTAGGTGTCCAAGTTTTGGGTATGTCCCAGTGGTACGCGAAATTCGCTTAAAATTATGCTACCCTGCAGTCCCTTTTATAATCTTTTTAACGAAAATTAAAAAAATTCGTCTGGTCCACTGATGCGCAGAAGGCATTCGACGCGGTCAAGGCGGCCATAACAAAGGCGCCAGTTTTAAAATTGCCGGAGTTTAAAAAGCCCTTCGAATTATTTACTACGTGCTCAATAGATTTGGGGAGCAGCTCCTCAAACGAACAAAGACCAGTTATATTCGTTTCCACGTACTCTGAACAACGCGGAAAGGAATTATACGGTAACCGAAAGAGAATGTCTAGCAGTAGTATGGGCATTGAACAAATTCCGAACATATTTAGGAGCGATGCCACTAAAGTTATTACAGATCATGCTGCTTTAACACGCGTTTAACGCATGGAAAAATTTGTCGAGTAGGATGATCAGATGGGCACTCAAATATGGAATTTAATATAGAATGGGAACATGGACCTTGAACTCAAAATGCGATGGCGGACATTTTATCCCGAAACCCAGTTGAAAGTATAATGGAAGAAAAAGTTAATTGTACAATAATCAGAGATTTAGTACTTACTTCGCGAGAACAGTTAATAACAGAAAGTTAAAAGAATGACCCAGAATTAGGTCAGATCTATAGATATTTAAAACCCGGAAGATAACTCTGTTGATGTGACGATATGTGAGAATTGGTCCCGCGACTTCCATCTAATTGAAGGCTTTACGTTTTATGCGAAACATCAAATGGAAGTTAGTGAAATGCGCGTACATTCCAAAGCCTTAAGAAATGACATTTACGCGAATTCTCACGACAAGCCAATCGCAGGGCATTTAGGGCAGATTTAAAACTTATCATAAAAATTCCGGGACGTTTGTTTTTTTCGGCATATGAGAAAATTTATTGATCAATAGTTCCCTACATGCCATATGTGCCACTAATAATTATAAAAAAGCGTTACCAGCTGGTCGATTAAATCCGATTGTATCAAATTATCCAAAATGAGATAGTTACGTTAGATTTCTTAGGCCCGTATCCTAGTACCGGAGAGTGAGACGTAATCGATATGTTTTAGTATCACGATCATTTCCAGCAAATGGGCTGAAATTATACTCTAAAAAGGCCTCGGCTCGTATAATAGCGGATACTTTTTTGATAATTTTATATCGCGTTTTGGAGCCCAATAAAATTAATAAGTGATAACGGTCCCCAATTTATATACGAAATTTTTTGAACATTTATGAAAGATTAGGCATATGTATGTGAAGACTGTTGCAGATAGGCCGCAAGCAAATAGGACAGAACGAGTAAATCGCGATATAGTGTAAATGATTGCAAATTATGTAAATGATCAACAATGATACTTGTGACCAATTCTTACGTTAGTTTGTTTACGCTATTCGTACGGCAGTGAATGAAACGACGGAAACCCCTGCGGAATTATTTTTGGGTCGAAAGTTGATTACCCCATTTCAAAATTAGTAATGGCTTTACCTGAACCGAATTTGCAGTAAGAAAATATTGAAAAATTGTTTCATGAAGCTAGACTAAAACGAAAACCAAGCATGAAAAGATGGAAAGATATTATAATAGACGAAGGCGGATGTACAAATTAAGTTAGGATGACTGGCCTTATTAGACACAATCTCTCTTAAGTTCAGCAGCTAATAAGATTTGGAGCCAAATTCAAGCAAAATTTGAGGTCCGTATAGGCGTTAGAAGTGTAAGAAATAATAATAATATTGTAATAATATGGAGGTTAGGAAAAAAAGGTTAACCATCAATGTTGATCAAGCAAGAATATATCGTCATAGAAATGTAACGAGGTTGAGTTAGGAACAGGTCGCTCAGATAGTGTTAGTTCACGTCAAAAACGAGTAGTTCGGAAAACGTACATCAAAGATCAAATGAGTCGCAATATGGGGAAGAAGAAAGGGTCTTCTGCGGTAAAGCGTGAGTTAGAGGAAAAAGGGATAAATCTCAAGTCAAAAACAATGTAGAAACACACGAATAGGGCCGATAAGTAATATGACAAGAACTGTGTCCAGGATAAAGGAGCGCAACGGTCGTATGGATTGGGGTCAAGTGGACTACAGAGAAAGTGGCAGAAAATGTAGACCCACAACATAAATAAAAGACCATTGTCATCAAGTAACATTTATATCAGTAGGAAGAAGAACAGGATGGAAGCAGCTGGAGTTCAAGATAGAAGGGAGTATAACCTGAGACCACGCAAAAGAAAGGATCAGGAGTCCCGACCGGCCAATGGAGTAACATCAAACCAAGCTAGTAATAGCCGAAGAGAAGACTACAGACCCTAAGCATCAGGCAAACATGTACGGATCACAGAGCAAACTGAGTGAATGAGAAGAGGAGCGAACAGCATAGGCACTCTGTCCATGGAAGTACTGGTGGGAGACAAACCATAAAAAATCAAATCAGGTTGTATTGTTTTCATTTTTATGTTCTTTCCAACAAGTGGTCGGAAGAAATATTGCAAAGAAGGAAGTCTCGGCTGTGTTTAAAAGTTATAATCCAAGCAAAAGTTGACACTACAATGAGTGTATATATTTTTTTTAACTTTTGACTTGTAAATTTTTTTCTCACTGATGGAGAAAACAATTGTAATTATGCATTGTTTACTTCGATGTATGACATCGTGAGATGCGACAATTCCTTTGGTTATTTGTTTTAATGATTTATTGAAAATGTTTGTAATTGTACAGTGTATATATATATATATGTTGTTAAAGTTGTTCCATATTAAGGTGCATCTGTTTCAGGAGACGCGGCGTAGTCAGGTCACTAACAATAACATGCAATGGAGGGGCCGCGACTCATTGGGAGTTTGACGGAACCAGATGCGGGTGGAAATGAAAAGTTTGTTGTAATTTAAAATGATATATAATGCATAAAAATTTGTGAAACATACTGGTATTATGTAAATATAGATTTTGCCAAGTAACTTAAAGAGTTTTCATTTCAGGGTGACAGATCCTGAATGCTAATCAACTTGGAGAAGTAAACCCAGTCTCTAATCTCATAGATACTTGCTCTGATGCAGAGCTTTGGGTGTATATGTACCCTAGTAGGGATGGAAGTGAAAGATATAAGTGTATAGTAATTTAAGTAGATATTTAAGTAACGTTAAATATATATAGAGAGAGTTAAGTACATGTGTAAAAGTGAGAATATACCATTATTAAAATGCAAAACTGTTAATGTTTTGTCTAGTTAATGGAGTAAAATTTATTGTGTCTGTCACGATTTCAAATTAAAGTGGAATATTAAAATGTACTTTAAGATGAATAATGAAAATTAAAGTTTGCTAAATATTAAAATTAAGATTTAAAATGCGAGGATTCAAGGTTAAAATTTAAATGAAACTTAGAAAGTAAGGAGATTCAGAATTAATTAGGCACGTACTTCTTAAGAGTCAAGTGGACCCCTTGAATAAATCACGTTTGCTTCTTGAGGGTGGTGACATCTCACGCGTCCTTCTCCCCTAACATAACCCTGTGTTCTTTGACGGCCACGATTAATGGCAAATCTTTTCCAACCCAAATCCAAGAAGTGAAACGAAGGATAGATGCAACAAGATAACCTTTAAAAGGACAGAAGTTTTAGTGAGCGTGATGGCAATTTAGAGAAAAGTTCAGTTCAGAGAAGATAGAAGTGTGCGACGGCTTACCTAAGAATCACGAAAATATCGCCATTCACCCAAGGTACATACCATTGTACGCCAACTTAGAGAAATATCTGAAGTGGATTGGACGTTGCGTAGAAACCAAGGTAGAAAGATTACATTCTGAATGCGAATATACTATTAAGATTGAGAGTAGGCGGATATAGTATAATTATATTGATAAGTGATGTAATTGCGCGATCTGTGTTAATTAAGGCTACGTGTTTTGGTTTATTCACTTAATATAAGTTTGTTCGATATATATATAATTTAAGTTAAATTTTTAATAAAAGTCATATTAAGAGTTCTAAAATGTCTCATCATTTCGAGAGAATCCCACACCACTAACTTACGCTGAAACCCCACGATATGGTCAACGAAGATCGACCATGTCCCAAAACAAATCAACTGGAAGTGTTTGTTCTAAGATTAGAGATCGTATGGAAGGAGGAGGACAAAAGAAAAGGACAACAAAATATTGCAGGAATTAAAAAAATGATCCTAAATTCAATTTGTTTTCTTATCTCACTGCTGCTGATATTAATACAGCACTTGAGTATCTTCGGCTGCAACATATTGAGGATCACAGACATGGTACCATAAAGGAAATATTTCAAGCTATGACATATTAACTGAATGATACAAATATTAATCTGCCGAAAGTTTTTAGAAGCTTTAAAAATCGTAAAAGTTTTTTTGTTTTATACTTGAATCATTATATATCTGTAAGCAAATTGTTTCTTGCATGAGGATCAGCAAGATTAAATTTTGAGATAAAACATGACTCACATAAACTTCCAAGATGAGATTGTATATAATTTCAAAAAACAATCTATTTTTTTAAAAATTTTCATTTTTTTGGATTTTAATAGGGTTTTTATACCTTTTCTGAGATTCAATTTAATCAAAGAATGCATTTAAAAAAAGGTGTTTACATGTGCTTTTTTCCACTTTTGGGGCCCCCTCGAGCCAAAAAAAACCCCCCAATCTTTCCCCTTTTGGCTGGTGTAGGCGGGGCTTTTCCGGGGCACGGACTATTTCCCTAATTTTGAAAAAGTCGTCCGATCCCCCCTGGGGGTAGGTATAGTGATCAAAAAAAAAGCCCAACAATACGGGTCGAACCTTCTTTTTAAAAATCCTTTTTTTGCGAAAATTTTTTCTGGGGAACCCAAAAAATATTTTACGACCCCTTTTTTCAAAAAAATAACCTCCAAATAGCCTTATGCAATGAAAACGAAATTTTCTTTGTAATTCTTTTTTTCCTCCCTTTAAAAAAAAATTTTTCCCAAACCTTCATATGATAAAAATGATAATTAAATTTAAATAAAGGGTTACCCCCATTTAGTTTTGGGTTTTTACCCCCGTGATCGCGATGACTGAATCCCCACTCAGGCCTTATAGGGTTAAATTCAGTTCCACAATAAAATTTATAAAATTTATTTATATTGTTGTTCCATTAACTTGGGTTCCGTTTCAAATAAATATTACTTCTTTTCCCAGTCAAAGAAGGATTCGTTCACAACTAGATTATCAAAATTTAAAAAATTTAGTTATCGGTGTTTGGCAAATTGAATTTTTTTCCAAAAATACGTAAAATAAAATTTAAAGTATTAAAAACACTATTTACTTTACACAAACTATTCACAACAAAGCCTTTTCCCCCCAGTAAAAAAGTAAGTTTCTATGAATATTGGAAAATTTATTTTTTATTAATTAAGAGTTGAAATAATTTATAAATATAATTATCATTAGAAATATTAGACATAGATTCGGTTTTTTTTAATTAAATATTTTGCACAAGTTTCCCTTTTTTAGCCCCTTTTTTATAAAAAACCTGTTATTAAAAAATTTTAAAAAAAAAATTTTTTTAAAATTTTATTTTTTTATATTAAAAATAATGGTTTGAAATATATTTTGTTTATAAAAATTTACTAAAAAAAAAAACCTATCACTATCAAAAAAAAAAGGAATATAAAATCATTCAAACCCAAATTGATTTTTACTCAAAAAGCTTACTGATTTTTTAAGTTCATCGAGCTTTTTTTTTTCCCAAATTGGGGTTGGTATATAATTCCCCCTTATCTGAAAAAACCTTTTTATAAATTAGTACCCTTTTTACGATATGTGAAAAAGAAATTAAAATTTAAAGAATCACAGACCATCATTTTTTAAAAAAAAATGCAAGCTTTGTTTTAGTCTTAATCCTTAAAAAAAAAGTGAATTTTTTCATTCAAGGTTATTATTTTTTAAAATTACTTTTATTTTATAATAAAATTGATGAATACCCTGCGGTGGGGGTAAAAAAATATTTAAAAATCCAAAAAATTTCAAAAATTTTAGGGGGGTGGATGTTTTGGGGGATAGAAAAAGGGCCAAAATCAATTTCAACCTTCGTCCTTTTAATAAGAATCAAAAAGGGATTGGGCCCACTGTGCAAACTTTTTCTTATAATGTGAAAGTGCAATGATATTGAAAAAGGAAGCACTCATTTCATAACGAAGCGCAGAGAGCAGAAACAGAAATAAAATTGCCGACATTTGTGATTACTTTTAATGAAGAAAAAGAACTTCCGAAGATTCATAATAAGTTATTGAGCAATACGTAAATAAATCTTCTGATAAAAAAATGAATTCCCCTTTTTAAAATTTTATCATAAATTTAAAAAAAAATATCTAATAGGGAAAATGTGAATTTTTTCTGGAAAAATTTTATTATTATTTTTTTAAATTTCATTTTTGGGAACTTTTAGAAAAAACCGATGACAATAATTCAAAATTTCATTCCCCCCAAAATGTTGAATAAAATAAAAGTCGTTAGTTGGGGCTGTTGTCCGTGAGTCGCTTCCATTTTAGAAGTGATATTGTGGGAACAACCAGGGAGGTATCTTTTTTTAAAATGTTTAAAAACACCCCACATTGAAAAAAATTCTTTTGTGAAATATTCTTGTGTTGAAATTTTAACCCGTGAACTATCTTTTTTACCCCTTGGTTTAACTTTTTTATAAGTGAACTATTCTATTAATATTGAAATATATTCTTTAAATTGAAATTTAAAACCAATAAAATCCAAAAATTTTAACTTGGACTTTTCATTTAATAATTTTTTTTTCAACAAAACTGGAATTCGAAACCGAAAACCTTTTTGTCTTAATTTTCAATTTAACAATCCCTTTAAAAAATTTCCCCTAAACTAATATACATAAATAAGGTGCGATCGCTTCCCGGGGTATCTAAGCATTTAAAAGGTTTTTTTCAAAAATTTTTTGAATTCAAAAACTTTTTTTACGTTTTGTTAAGGAGTTACTTTTTTGTGACCTACATTCGACGTTTTTTTTTTGATGGGGTGGATTACCCGTTGGTTTTTTTGGGGCTTTTTTTCGGATAAAAATTTTAGGGCGGGTTTAGTCAGAGTTCATTTTTTAACTATATTACCCCGGAAAGCATTTTTTTGTGTGCGTTTTTCTATAGTATTTGAATGTGATTTATTTCTGTGAAGACTTATTTAGTGTTCTTTCTGTTTTTTGGCCTTTGTGTAGTAAAAATCAATGTGACTGGATTCCGAATTGGAAAAGCACTTGTGTTACTTATTTTAATTTGATTTGAATAGCTATATAAGTGAAATTCTTCTAATCAGTAAATTGTTAAAAATTAAAATATGAAAGCTAAAGCGTGCTTAAACTAGAAAAAAGCCATTATATCATCACTAACGCATTTAAAAAATAAAACGTTAGAGTATATTAATGAATTGGATTCTTCCGAGCTCAAAATTAGGAAAAATAGGTTTGATACAATAGGGGAAGATTTGAAAACCATTTTTGATAATTTGTTTAGCCTGCTAGGGATGATGAAATTTTGAGGAATATATCTTAGAAAACAAGAGCTGTTCGATACATGGGAGGAAATGTTAATTTTATTAGAAAGACGGGTCTCGCATCTAAATAAAACAAATAAGAGTACGGAAGTAATTCATACAAGAAATTCTGATTCAACCGAAATTAAACTTCCTACCTTGTCGCTTCCGACATTTTCTGGAGTTATTGATGAATGGTTAACTTTCTCGGATGTGTTTCAAGCAGCTGTTACAAATAATCAAAATTAATTTGGTGCTCAAAAATTACAGTATCTCAAAGGGGTTTTAAAAGGAGATGCTCAGAAGATAGTTCAATCACTTCCAATAACAAATGGTGATTTTCAGATTGCTTGGGATCTTTTAAAGAAAATATATTTTCATAAGCGTGAAATATTGAGCTCTTTAATGAAAAACTTATGAATATTTCGCCGATAACTTGCGAATCCCATGCTCAAATTCTAAAGTTAGTCGATTCGACTAAGGAATGCGTTCGATTATTGGAGACTTTAGATTTCAAGGTCGAGGGCACAGCAGATATAATTCTAATGTTTATCATTCAATTTAAGTTAGACTCAACCACAAGAGTTTGGTGGGAAAGGTGTTTAGATAATGAAAAAATTCCTTCAGCTAAACGAGCTTTTACAATTTCTTTCGAATCATGTTAGATCACTTATGACTGAAGGTTATGGAATTAAGGGGGTCACTTCACGCAGCATTTTCCCTATCTCCGCGTAATGTTAAAAATGACCAATTTTAAGGAACATTTTTAAAAAATTGGCATGTTGTACAGTCATGAATTTTTTTGTGTGCATTCATTGTATTGTTTTTATTATTTTAATGGGAGCATTTTTCAAAATTTTGATTAGTTTTTTTGAAAAAAATTCATATGTGGAGTAACACGTCAAAATTTTTAAAACAGTGAAAATTCTTGTACATTTTAATCCATAAATATTTTTTGAATAATTTTTTTAACAAAATCTCTCATTAAAATATTTATTTGTATAGTGTTAACACATGTGCAAAGTTTCAAGGCTATAAAGTAAGTAGTTTTTTCAAAAATGTTCCTTTTGTGTTGAAATTTACACTTTTGAGAAATAGAGATTTAAAGTAAAAATTTACTATTAACTAATGCATATCAGAACTGTAATTTGGATTGTTAGTGTCATCTGCAAGATCATCTTCTTGTCTACATTTTAATTGTTTGTTTTTAATTCTAGCTTCTTTGGTTCATTGTAAAACTGCCTATTCTGCTTTCCTAATAGACGCATAATCTACTTCTTGCAATGCTCGACATTTGTAAAATCTAGGGGTTGAATGTTTAATACATCTAAAACTTTTAATTTGGTACTGAAGCCTTGATTATATAAATATATAGCTTCATGTACTATAGTAATACAGTTTTTGGAATTATACACCAAATACTATTTCCGCATTCACTAATATTTTTAGTTTTATCAAGCAAGCATCTAAACAAAAGTTCAAGATTAGAGACCTCTAAATACTTTTTTTATGCTATTTTTAATTGCAATAGGTAAGTCGTGTTTATGCTTATATGTGTAACCTTTCAGTATGGACATATTATATCTACACCACAAGTCACTTCCCATGGGGCATAAACCGTGTCGTAGATTCAAATCTGTGAACATTTTATCAAAAAATATAGCTCAAATAGCTTGCCTTATGGCTAACAAATTTTCACGAGTTGTTTTGAATAGCCAAAACATAGTATCTTTGCAATTTGTCTATTTCTGCATCTGTCAGTATATGGCATTCCCAGAGATTTTGTCCTC
>BMAV01020708.1:555575-592988 GCA_019973955.1 Trichonephila inaurata madagascariensis | reverse complement strand
CGCACATCCTGACTACCATTTTCCACAAATATATTTCCCAAATTTGAAAACGCATCTTATTATAAATTCAGTTATGTGAAATATATTTTCCTAATGCAAATTCTTCACTCAATAAAAAAATCAATTACAATCTACAAAATACCATTTCTACTTCCCGCTCCTGAATCATTATTTATAACGACTGCTGCAGAAAGTGAATTAAATTCAACTTTTATATTGAACGTCAATTTGATTCATAGTGTACAAGGCAAGTTTTTTTCCCTCATACGTACTAATGCATGCAAATAGTTATTTTTTTTTATTACGTTTCGAATTGTATAAAAAGTAATATACATTATTTATGTCTCCCATTAGCTCCATATTTTTACTTTTGGGAAAGAAAAGAGTATTTTTCACTGAAGAAGAAAATTTCTCTTAATGCTTTGAATTGTAATTTTTTTTCCTTTTGATATAATTTTTCTCCATTTTGAAAGCTGCAATGTTTAGCTAATGGTTCGTCTCTTTTGGTAAAAACTCTTTTCTTCATTTGTATATTTTTTTTTTCGTTCCAATTGAATTTTTAAGCGCAACGCTCTTGAATTCGAGCGAAAGATGCTAATTTCTTTCAAGACATACATTTATAAAAGAAAATTTTGAAATATTTTAATTAGTACGACACCGCCACTTTTTGTACCAACAAGCTTTAAAATATTTCTAACTTTAAAAGATCTTTCAGAAAAAACAAAACGCAATTAAAAATGTATTTTATTTTAGTTGCAAAATGAACTATTGGCAAATCGCGATTATGTAACTGAAATAATAATAGGAATCAATAACTGAAACAGAATTCCATGTGCTCTTCAGTTTTCGTAAGGGAAAAACAATTACTTACTTAACTTACTAAATAGTAAAGCATGTATTTTATGCAGCTTTAAGGTAAAAGGAAATGACAGTGAACATTTGCCTGAAGTAACCGAGAAGAACCGTAAAAAGCTTTAATTACTACAAAAAATAAGTGCAAAAAAAGTTAATTTGTATTTATTATTCTTATGACGTCTTTAAACAGTCACCAACTACAGTTACATGTTGCAGTATATCAACAAATTTATTTAATCACTCTGAGAAACTCTGTTTTTTTTTTTTTTCATATTCCAAGTTACTTTAATCTATGATTTACTGAAACCAAACAAATCAACATTAATAGTTGTAATTTGGAACATTATGTAGGTAAAAATCAGTTAAATTAATTAAACAATTAAATAATAAATTTTATCCAGATTTCTCGGTTATTTGTAGTAATGAATTATGAAACAGCAAAGGTGAAAGTTGTAAGTAATTCAACTTGCCACTAAATTATTGGAGTAAAAAGGAATTATTCTTTGAAAGCCAACGCATCACAAAATCAAACCAAGATAATGAAATTCCGTTCCTTTTTTTGAATATATATCGGAAATACAAATATGCTAATTGGAAGAAATACGAGAATAAACTTGTGATGGGCTCACGCGTCTTTTCATTAACATGTCCTTTGGGTTCTTTTGGGGCCAGGATTAAGGGCAACTCTTTTCCAACTAAAACCCAATAAGTGAAACGTGAATATAAGATGCAAATTAGATAGCTTTTAAATATCAGAAGTTTGAGTAAGTGAGAGAGCAATTTGGGGAATGTTATGATAGAGAGTGGATACGATTGTGAAGTGACAGCCAACAGAGGTTATCCCGAAGATAGAGCCATTTGTCAAGTGCATACCATTGCACTCGAGTAAAGACGCAACTCCCTTATGATTAGATCGGCGATTGGATCAAGGTAGGATTGACTATTTAATATTAGGACGTGACATTATTGGAATTGAGATTAGGTGGGTTAGATATTGATAGTGTTCCGAGTTACGTTATTTCGGTATTATTTATATTGTGTGTTTTGCCATCGTAGGTTCTCTCACATATATTATTATCATCTAATCTGTTAAACGTTTAAGTTTAAGTTCTTAATAAAACCATATTAATAACATGGATACGTCTAGTTCTTTTGTTAATCCTATACCTATAACTCAAGCAGATAATCAAGGAGAAGGGCACCTTAGGGGGGCAATTTCACAAACTATGTATGCAATATGTGTGTTGCAACAACAAGAACACAAGTTTTAAGAAACTCTTGCAACACGAACGGAAAAAAAGGGCGGAAAAGCAACAGGAAATGGGTTACTCTAAACAGAAAGAATATTGTTAAAGAATCCACTAATGATCCTAAGATATTCCTTGACAACCATTGTAGATTTCCAAATTCTCAATGGTAGGCGTTTGTTGTGTCCGATGTCCAGCAGGTCTTATAAAGGCGTACACATCTCTTTGATGGCAAAGAATTAATATAAGGCTGCTTTCCAAATAGATATGGCAATCCCACTTAGACTAATGTGAGTTGAGGCTGATGACTTGAAGCTGGATATTGTCTTGCTGTAGTACTGAATTGGGGTATCCCGCAATCACATTCGGGTTGCAAAACGTACCGCCTTGTTATTACACTGCTGGTAATGTGATGTTACATTCTATGATATGGCTACACATGTGACGTTCCTTGGGAGATCACCACACTCGTCTATGGCTGGCATTTATTCATAAACAAAATAAGGATTCAAATGAAAGTAGTGCTTGACGCCATTTCGTGGGTATAGTGTCTATAAAGTTCACAAATAGGCTCGTAATCTTATATGAGTAGTTAATGGATCAGCAGTGGATTACTATCTTCTCTCATGTGTTTGTTGCTTCCAAAACATCAGTGATTTATTCTAGATGGTTTGTCTACTGGCAAACGCATCCTCTGCTGATGGAAGGTGGTTTTAAACATCACGTAACGAGACAAAAGGGACTCGACGAACCACCATTCGAGGAACCTGACTGTAAACGCAGTCTGTTGTACATTTGTGTCATCTACTACAGCGTCTTTGGATGATCTTGTGTACATTTTGCTAAGGCAATGGGGTGCATAAACAAACCGAAGAGATGCAGCTATACAAAAGACTACTGTGTCAATTAAATAACCGAAATAGTCTTAAAAATTAGCTTTATTGAAAACAATGTACAAGTATCTCTTAATATCTTTCAACATACTCTCCTTCCCTCCTTCCCTATTAATAGTTTGCTGCATACGAGTTTTCCATGTTCATGGCAATACTGCGGCTTATTTGGTGTTACTATCTTCAGTAAGCGTGCCGTTTTTACCTTCACCTCTCCTACAGGTTGAAAATGTGTTCCCTTCAATGCATTTTTCACTTTAAGAATTAGGTAGAAGTTGCTAATTAATTGCTGGTGTCTAGCTCGCCGACATCTCCCAGACATATCTTACGTTCCAATGATACAATGTGTCGATGACAACATTTAAAAAGTTAATCTGATGTGGAATTTTATATTTAGAAACTCAGTGCAGTGTCACCAGATGCGCATGCAGGTTTAATCTTTTTCCCATAGCTATATCTTTACCCTTTCTGTGTGATTCGTATACAGATACACAAATTTTTTCATGGCGTTGGAAGATCACATTTGTAGAGTTCGAAAGGAAAAAAGTTTTAAATTAGTTTATATTTTTAGGATATATATAGATAAAATTCACAAACTGAAAAGTAACTAAAAACCCTATTTTGAATCGAATAGACACATATACATAAGTAATTAATTAACCGTAAAAAGCAAAACTTCATAGCAAAAAAATGCCAGAAGCGTAATTTGATATTTTATCCTTAAAAAATTCGACATCCTTAACAATAAAACGGTGAAAATGCGCAAAATTTCATGACTAAAATGAAAAA
This sequence comes from Trichonephila inaurata madagascariensis, assembly GCA_019973955.1. Taxonomy (NCBI): domain Eukaryota; kingdom Metazoa; phylum Arthropoda; class Arachnida; order Araneae; family Nephilidae; genus Trichonephila; species Trichonephila inaurata. Next base: position 589,207 of record BMAV01020708.1, on the reverse strand, counting down.
CGTACCATTTTCAAACAATTTCACACTTTTCTTGTTATCTAAAGCACTTTTAAAATCCTCATTTCTCATCATTTTCAGCAAACTAGAAAACCTGTTAGCATATTTTATTGTTTCCACCTACAAGAATGACAGATATCAGAAGAGTCTTAAATTATTCCAAAGAATATTCATTTCCACTGTTTGCTCAGGCGGCATCAAAGGAATTTAGTTTTTCCTCCATCTATGGATGGCTTACTGCATCTCTGGGAGCGCGTATTGAATTTTCACATCAAAGACCTTCTGACAGTGATACACGGAGGAATTCTCGTGTCACGTTTATTGATATAAGCGTGATGGAAAAGGCATTAATATCGAGGGAATATTAATATGTGAGAGAAGATGATAAGAGATGGGTTAATTTTCATTTATTCGTCTTCTGAGTACTTATGCTTATTCGAAGCGTAATATTTATGCACTTCTTTCACATGTCTCGCTTTTAGATATATTTATAATATCAAATAATTTATAATTCTTTAATAAATCAAATAAATTAAGCCAAACATTTCTTCGACTTAAAAAGGATTACTTTGTTGTCAATGTTGCTTCACATGTTCGCGAACTAATTTTCATCTGTATTGAGAAAGATATTTGAATATAATTTGGTAATTTAAAAAAAAAATGTTTAAAAGAAACACTAAAGTCACAACAAATACTTTATATTATTAGCTTATGTGCAGTTAAAATATATTAGTTCAAACAGAAGGTTGCTTAAATTTTAATTAAAAGCAACAATTCAAAAACTTTTAGAACATTTTTGAGTGAGATTGTAATATTTAGTACATTCTGATATTTCGTTGAAATAGTGATGCCACAAAGTGATCGAAAATCAGTAATTGTTAAACTAAAACACAAAATCTTTTTAAAATCCCTATTTAACCCTTTTTCTACAGACGGTACTTATAAGAAACACTCACTTTAAAATTAAATGGAATAACCATTTTTACGAATACTCTGACGATACTTAGCAGGAATATTCTTTTAAATCCACTCTTCCAAGATATATGGCAGCACGGGTTCTATGAAAAATATTTTAGCAGGGAAGGCGAGTAGTTTTATAGCAGAAATTGCGTTTTCAGCGGATTGCGAAGATTGTCATTTTTGTTACGAAAAATTCTGGTCCGAATTCCAAAATGTCAAAAGGTAAGTGCTTTTTTTTGTATGTTAATAAAGACCTTAGAAAACAATTTGACTATTTATTTTAAGGGAACAGTGTGTATAATTAATTTTACGATTGAAAATCCTTAATTAGTTAATTAGCTCTAACTAATTAAATTTCTCAATGTTGAGTATTTTGTTTATGTATATCTCTTAATTTTCGATGTAGTGATTCAAAAAAAAAAAAAATATTGCATGAAAAAACTGTATTAAATCATAATGCGGTAGATAAAGGGTTATACCATTTGAAAGCATATTTATTTATTTCATAATAATTTATTTGCGGGATGTAAGAATTAATTAAAAGTTAGAATTAAAGTGTTTATAAAGTCTTGTAAGTGAATAAATATTTTTTTTAATAGAAGACAAGAGTATTTCTGCAGGTCATTTGAAAAATGTACATTAATTCTAAAGGTTTAAACATTCTCGTTTTGTTTGAAAATGCTATATCGCCCAAAAAAGGCCTAATTTAAATAAGCGAATTTTACTTTCATATTTAATTTATTTGATAAACTGATATAATATTTTTCCGCAGTTATACTACTCATATAACAGAACAAATAAAAACTAAAAACTAAAATTTGAACAGAATGTTGCATTATTAAAATGAATAAAGCCTCCAAGAAGGAAACAGTATAAGTTGTATTCATTGTTTTTAAATAACAAAAAGCAAAGACAAAAAAATCAGTCCATACATCAAAAGAAGATTAAAAAAGTATTTGCCTTAATTTAGATTTCAAATTTAAAAAAAGAATAAATTGTTCATTATTTTAAAAGTATACATTATTCCCATCTAGATAATCTCAACCCAGATTATGTTTATTAGACATAATACGTTATTAATACTTCATATTATGGAAAGAAAAATGCTTTTGAAACCAGTTAAACATTATGTTAATTCTTTTGAGAATTGAATTAGAAAGACTTTAAAAGGAAAAGTATAAAATAATAGCACCAGGGAGAATAAAAGTAATATTTTTTACAGAAATATAATTCGAGACACATTGAAAAAAAAAGTCAACATGAATTTTGTTTGATAATATCTCGTAACGTCAATAACAGAACAAACTAAAAATAAAAGAGAGTCCTGACATTATATTCTCTCGATACAATCAAAAAGAAATATTAGTCGTATTTTTAAAAAAATAATAATAATGCAAATATATTGTTACGTTTATCGGGATTCGAGGACGGATTTTATGCAAATTAGTCGCAAGGAACAAGAGAGAGTTCTTCAGGAGCGTTAGAAACTTATTGACGAAAAACAATCCTTGAAATAAAGGATCCAACAGCAATATTCGCAGAAGGAATATCAGGAGGTCTTCACACCCTCAACAGCACCCAGACACAGCTATCGATGTCTAAAATACACGTGTGTAAAAGATTATTCACAAACACAGCTCATTCTACTCAACATCCGGAGTAATCACTAATCTCTAGTCGACTCTTCGAAGGTTAAGGCAAGTCTACTAATCGCTAGTGAAAACAATACTAACTCAGTTTCAGCGAGCGTCTCCCTATTTATAGGCCTCGAGGATCCTTCGAGAAAGATCTGCTTCCTTCATAAATCGTGCAATTAGTGAATTTCCCCAGTTGTTTCCAGAAGGATCAATAGGGTCCCAAGCTCACTAAAAATGAGGCCAACTTGACTCTATCACTTAGATTTCACCAAGTTTCCATTCAATTGCAAATATAAAATAAGGAACGACGAATATTATAATTTTAGCATAAAATAAATATAACATCCACAAAATAAATATAACATTACATCCAAATACATATTATTTATACTATTTTACACAAAATTCGTAAAAATATCGATATCTGACCCAATAAAATATAAAAGAGTACACTTTGACTTTACTTTATCACTGCACGTTGTTTTAAATACATAGAATAGGGCAAGGTATTCACTTGACAGTTATTAATAACCTCCAATATTTAAGAGTTTATTTCTCACACTTATATCAAATTTGATATCTTATTACAAAGTATTAATATTAAATCCTTCATATTAATCGGCTTAAAATGATACGAAACTGAGAAAACGAAACAGCGTACAATTTTATTTTTAATTACACGTCTTTTCACAAGAATATATTGAAAGGCAAGAGACTTTGACTTGACATTTATTAATTTGGTCTAGCATTTTAAGAATGACTGCAACATATTTAATCTCATAGATTTTCATATGTTCGGAAACAGCAGAGTAGGTGCTAATTTAAGCAAACTCAGTTACAATTTAAAACAGAGTAGCCTTTTGAACATAATTTATAAAATCCCTACAGTTAATAATTAAATATAAAGTTAATAATTAAAGTGTAATTTAGGTATAAATAATTGGTATTATATTAGAAAATAATTAATTATAACTAATAGTTTAACAATTAAATTATAATTTCTGAATTCTAATTGGTAATTACAATTAATTGAAAAATATAAAAAAGAACTTTATAAAAGAAGAATTTTTTAAAAAATTTAGATTGTAACATAAGTATTTCAAATAAATTCATTTTTTTGGCTTAGATTCATTAAATTTAAGCTAACACTAAATAACTCTAATACTTTTTTTCATAATTAATTAAACATAATTATTGTCATTCAAATTTAAGCTGTGTTGTTATGTCAAGAAGATAACATCAACTACAATGGTAAATATATATATATATATATGTGTGTGTGTGTGTGTGTGCGCGTGTTACGATTCAAAATTGAAACATTAAGGGATTATTAAATTTTAATTTTGAGAAAATAACAAAGTAAAGCTATTAAAATGACCCAACAGTCTCGTTTGTAAAATGATAGCTAAATTTGAAGAATTGTGTACTCGACAATTACAACTTTATGAAGAATATTTAATTACAATTAATAATGGGAAATCAAATTTGTAACAATATGTGGTTTAAAATTTATTAGAACTAGTGTGTGTTTAGACTTCCTCATTCGACTGTGACTCACACTTTAAAAGTTGCTTACGGTAAATACGAGTGCAATATAAAAAATTTAGTTAAGTTAAACCAAATAAGACTGGCTTAAATCTTTCATACTTTAAAGCTATAACGAATTTCTTAACATCATAGTTGTGTATTATGCATGGTATTTGATTAATTAGCTTATTAAATCATTTTTAATGTGTGTAACCAAACACAAACAAAAAAAATCGTTGCCGAACTCGATTTAGATATATGTTTCCTCATTATTGACTTCAACTCGGACTTAATTGAAGATACTAAAAGGTAATACAAGCGCATAAGAAAAATGAACGATTATAAATATTGAAGTTATATAAAGAAGTGAATTTCTCTCAATCCAGGAATTTTTTAATTTAAAATGTAGTTTTATATTATTACAGATTTAGAAAAAAGGATATTACAAGCTTCTTAATGTATTACAACTTTTTTTGAAACTGAATTTTTGCCGAAATATTTATACCCCATATCATATAATTTTTACATTGCAATGATATAATATAATATAAAATTGCAATAATTAATGTCCTTTTATATTATTTTACATTGCGTGTTCATCTATATAACAAAAATATACATAAATATTGAATTTTTTATGTTTGAAATATTTGTTCAATATTACACACAATGCCATTCATTGCTGCTATTTCTCTTTTTAAACCTTATGATCAATTACAACTGCAGTTTTATAATTGTATTCACTATTGTACTCATATTGTTATAATGCATTTTATAACAATTTATATAAGGGATTAGTATTCAGTTTGGAATCAGTACTTAATTGCTTTTATCAGATCCCTTGTTATTAAGATTCATTCTATAATAGATATGATAATATTTTTTCTTATACATCAGATTTCATATTTTTAAAATTAACGCATTGTTCTAGTAAAGCGTTCAATATAAATAACGTAATTTGTATTACATTAATGAACTAATTATTGTATTATTAAATTATTGTATTATCTGTTTTTAGTAATAGATCTTGTATTGCTTCAATGAATTTCAAATTTCATTGTTATAATCAGAATTTTAAGTGCAGTAATTAGTTATTAAAATACATAATTAAGAACAATGATCTAATTTTGCTCAGTTTTTTGCTTTGAGCACTTATCTTTAAGAACATTTCATATGCAGTGATATGTTTAAAACCTTAAGTTATCAGACCCATAAGTGATTTGATTTTCATTTTAAAAGCAATTCCACTTCAAAAGTTAAAAAATAAAAAGTCCAATCCAACTGAAAAGGGTACTTCATTACCACGAGGCTAGTTTGCAGCAGATTTTTCATCTCAATAATAATAATTGCTCGCACGCGGAATCTCTCGAAATCGAATAAAAATCGTTGGAATCTTCAGAGGGAAATTACCAAAGGTTACCAAGAGAGCTTTTGGCTAGACTCACGGGGAAAAAGTTGCCAACGTTCAAAAACTCACCCCGCCGGCTTTTTGACGATGTATTTTTGCGCAAAACCAAAAATAATAATTCCAGCCAACATCGTATATTAAACCGCAGCATAAAATTTATCCTCAAAGTATGCATTGGAGAACGACTTCCCATTCCATGTTGCCTTAGGGATTTCGAACTGCTGATGCTTAAGTCGATCCTTGAAATGCTAAAGATACCGAGCTGAAGATAATTAGATATATTTCCATCTCAGCGAATGGCAACAAGACTAGAAATCGATGAGACACGTCTCCAAATGCCAGAAGAGAATTTTTTCCCCTTCTTTCCCTTCAGCTTTCTTTAATTTCCCTCCAAGAAGTGAACTTTTGGAGAACTTTTCCATCGTGGTTTCTCGAAACGTTCTTGGCAAATTTCTTTTCTGCCTTATTAGTGTAGGGAACGTTGATTTTAATGGATTCGATTGTGTTTGAGTTGCATTCATTAGTTTGTGGTTGAATAATGGATTCGCATTGATCCGTGGGAACGCAGCTGGGTTCATTTGTGGAGTAAAGTATTACCAAGAACAAATCTTTTAATCAATCGAAGAAATAAAATTTTTGTCCGGAAAATTATGTGATGTTTCGGCGATGCGGGACATTAAGTTTAGATGAGGATCAACTTTATTTTTTCATGCAAATAACAAGTTTGTGCAAAAAAATTATTTCACTTGAATTAATGAGGTAACACATTATTAGAGCTGAAATGGTAAAACGCAACTTACTTACTCTATGTTACTTGTCTCTCTCTCTCAAAAATTACTCTATGGTGCTCGATATTTTTTGAATTAAACCTCTTAAAAAAGAAAAACAACAACATTAAGAATTAATTTATTCTATTTAAGCTGATTTTTTGAAGGTTTCTTGGATTTTTCAAAAGTTAATTACTTTTATGTATAGTTAAGCTATATAAGGTAATTAGAAATATATTTCTGACACCATATAATCATAAAAATATACATAGCTAAAGTAAGTAGAAATTAAAATTGGGTTCGTTAGATTTCTTTCGAATTAAAAATGGATACGTACATTACTTACCCTCGTGATTGTCTTTAACGTAATCTATTTACGAGCTTATAACAGTTTGAATAAAACCATTGTCTGTTGTGGACCAATATTATCTTAATCTAAAGAAATGGGAGTTCTTAGATTAGAAATTTAAGATCTTATCCTTTATTAACTTGTGATATTTTTTTAGTTTTTATTGTTGGGTTGCAAATGTAATTCTGCTACTAACAAATAAGAAAAAACCAGTATTGTTGTAAGACATTATTTCAAAATAGTTTCTCAAATACTTTAACAATATGCTTAACTGTTTAAATAATTCAAAAGCTAATTGAAAAAAAGCATGCAATAAAGTAAACAAGTAATATATAAAAAAAAAATTAAGTCAATTCTTACTTAGATCAAAAAAGAAAAATTTTATTTTAGCTACTTTTTATTAATAGGTACAATTGATATAAATATGTACATACATTTGACAGAATCACAACATTAAGTGATCATTAATTTTTTTTTTAATTATCATTAAAGTATCGTATTGTCAGCCAAAACAATCGTGTATATAAAATTTCAGTTCAACTGAATGCGTTAAAACGTGAGAAAAAAACCTTTTCAAGTTTTGACACAAGTCGCCTAAATGGTCTCTAAATCGCCATCGTGGCTGTATATTTGTAATTATTTAAATAATTTGTTTTAATCAATTAATTTTTATTAATTATAATTAAATTATTGTATTTCCATCTAAAATAATCATGTATATAAAATTTCAGCTCAATTGAGGGTTTTAAAATGTGTTTTATTAACGATTGAAAATTACACCAAGATAAATAAATAAATATATAAATAAATAGAAAGTGTGAGCTAAAATAGTAGGAATTTAAAAAATACTAATAGATGTAAAACAATATAAAGGATATAAAATACCATAATTTTATTTAAGAAATTCATATTAATATCTTTCACATCAAATTATTGCTGTATTTTAACGCCAACGTAATATAAATTAAATTAATTAGGATTATATGTATTTTTATTATTCTTTTGATTATTAATATTTACGTCTTCAAATACCATGTTCTAATTTGCATAAAAAAATTTAAAACGTATGTACATACATGTATCTAGCATACACTATTCAAACTTCAGATTTTAATTGAATGTATTTAAAGAGAGTTGCTAAAACTCTTAACTAGATAAAATATTTATATTTTGATATTGGCTTAGGTACAATAGATCAATAAATAATTTTAAACTACATATCTTTACCTCCAAAAAAGGTTTCGAAAATTAAATGTCATCTTTTTTCAAAGTAAGTGACGTCTAGTAGAAACTTTTTCCCTATATTCTGATGTAAAATTTAATATAGTTAAGTGTTTCTTTGCTGAGAAGTTCTAGATCTCCTTTAGAAAGAAAATTTATTTTGTAGCCGTAAATTTTGTTGCAAAGAAAACTTTCTTTACAGTTTCATGCATTTTTACACTATGTAATATACTTAAAGTTAAGGTTACTTTTATTTTTATCTAAATAAATGATAAAAAGCTTAAAATTATGAATATTTTTTCCAGAATAAGCATTCTGGATTTCTTTCACAGTCTTCTACTTATATTTAATAGATTTATAAGAATTACAATGCAGTTTTTTCATAACAAATTTTGGTCTAATATATATATTTGAATCTCTATATAACGAAATCACTAAATCCCGAAAAGAGTTCCGTCATATGGAAAATTCGTTATATAGAGGTTCACCTTTCAATTTTCTTTATAAACCCCATAAAACAAATTCTAAATTCATAAACACTATATATTAAAAAAAAGTAATTATTCACCACTTTTTGTAAATTAATTTATATTTATTTTATATATCTTACCTGTGAAAAAAAAAAGAAAAGAAAAACTGCAAGGAAAGTTTCTTTATCTACTTCCTGAAGAATTAATTTTTTTTCTTTGATGCTCAAGCACTTACGTTTTGACATTTTCGAGCTACAAGAAACAAAGTTACCAGTACGACTGATCAACACTACAAATGAACGGAGAATAGTTGAAGGACACAAGTCAACACCACTGAGGGTGAAACAGGATATCGAAGATGTTTCCAGTGAACTGGACAATAGGGGTTAAAAATTGCACTTCTTGGATGAAACACCGAGAATTATGACAATTTTATTGTTCTCGGTAATTTAGGCCCCTGCTTAAACCAAATCAAGGTCATTGATTACCATAAAATGTGTTAAAAGAGAAAATAACTTGAGATGTTCAAAAATACTTTAAAAATTATGGGGGAAAAAAATGAATCACAGGAGAAAAAGTTCGTTATATAGAAAATGCACTTCGCTATTAAGAGGTTATTCTATGAAGAAAATCGTGAAATGTTCTTGGTTCCAGGAAAGAGTTCGCTATATAGAAAAATTCAAAATAAAGAGGTCGTAATATGGAGGTTCAACTGTGTATATATATATATATATATATATATATCGGTTACTCATATGTCCTTCATTGTGTGATTTTCCTAATGTCTATGTGGTTTTTGAATCTTATTGTTTGGATGTTATCTCTTGTTTGTAGATAGTTAGCCCCTATATATATATATATTAATAACTGAAAATATACAAAACGATATAAAAAAGAAAGGCAAATAAATGAAATAATTATTTTTTATCCACAGGTTTTAAGAATTTTTTTTTATTTCACACATTAATGTTAAAAATATTTTTCAAATAATTGTGTGACAGGAAATTTAAAAGATCTACTAAGTTTTTGATTTTCCAAGCTGCCATAGTTATTTTTATATACATCAAAAATTATTTTGTAGTTATTTTAAATAAATGTTCTTGAAACACTTAATTCTATTTATGTGTACTATGTCTGCCAATAATAATAATAATGAATAAAAATCTGATAAAAGTTTTGTTGATCTACAGTCTTATTAATAAGCTAAAATTCTTAGTTCGATCATAGCGTGTTGTATCACAACAGTGTTTAAATAAAGTAGCATTGAAACAAAGATTTAAATCTCAAAAAAGTAAAAAAGAAAAAAAAAACTATTAGAAGGATATGGGTTAAAAAAATTGCTGAAATAAAATGAATGTGTGAATGTGAAATACACATACACACACGCAAAGTTATGACTATGATAGAATAGAGTGACATATGATCCATGTTGAAAAATCATTCTTATCAAAAATTTTACAAAATCACTCAGAATGTTTACCGTAAAATCCGGCGTATAACGCGCACTTTTAACTTAAACAAGTAATATAAAAGAAACATTTTAAGTCAATTCCTACTTAGATCAACAAAGAAAATTTTTATTTTAGCTACTTTTTATTAAATAGTTACAATTAATATAAATATGTATATACATATGACAGAATCACAACATTAAGTGGTCATTAGTTTTTATTCATTATCATTAAAATATCGCATTGTCATCCAAAATAATCGTGTATAGGAATTTCATTTCAACTGAATACTTTAACACATGAGGCAAAAACCTTTTCAAGTTTTGACACAAGTTGCCAAAAGGCTCGCTAAGTCGCCAAAAATGTTGGCAACGTGGTTGTATTTGTAATTCTTTAAATAATTAGTTTTAATCAATTAATTTTTATTAATTATTATCATATTATTGTATTGTCATCCAATATAAATTTCAATTCAACTGAACACTTTAACAAGTGAGAAAAAAACCTTTTCAAGTTTTGACACAAGTCGCCAAAAGAGTCGCTAAGTCACCAAAAATTATGCCAACGTGGTAGTATTTGTATTTCTTTAAATAGTTAGTTTTAATCAATAAATTTTTATTAATTATTTTTATATTATTGTATTTTTATCCAAAATAAACCAGTATATAAAATTTCAGCTCAATTGAGCGCTTTAAAATGTATTTTATTAACGATTGAAAATTTCACCCCGATAAATAAATAAATAAATATATAGAGATTGTGAGCTAATAGTAGGAATTGAAAATTAAGATCGAAATTTACGGGTGCGTGCTATACATTTGGTATGCGAATGATGGTTTAAAAAGTTAAAAAAAAAATAAAGGATATTAAAAAAATTAGACTTCTACATAGATTGGAAAACTGTTTATTTAAAAGAAAATACATACCACTAACGAACTTTAAGGGTAGTATACTAAAAGTATACTATATTTTAAAAATCTTGGTATAATACCTCCTATAAATGGCATCAAAACATAATTACGCACACGTAGATTTCGGGTTCCTTCATACAAAATGGGGGTGCGTGTTATTTGGCGAATATACTTAAAAAGTTAAAAAATGCAGCTTGAAATAAAGATGCGCGTTATACGACGGACTTTACGGTAGTATATTTAATAATATTAAATGTATATCTTAAAAGTATTGTAACAAGTATGAAACTTATTTCAACCTTTGACGTCAGCGAAAATTACGTATTGGATTTATCATGTGAACCTCATACTTATGCCAGTGTTTCTCAAACTGTGGGGCACGCCCCCCTTGGGGGGCATGGCAACTCTACAAGGGGGGCGCGAGCATATTGAAAAGTCAAACAAAAGATTATTTAAAAAATTATTAATTTACTGAAAGCAGACAAACAAAATACATTCTGACTTAATATATAAAAAATAAAATACACATTTACACTGATATATTATACTTATAAATGTATCTGTGCTACACAATGTATTTTATAATTAATTTAACAATTCTTATTTAAGGAAAAGTTTGTTATTTACCAGTGACCCCATGGGTTTATCATTTATGTAATTAAAAACAAAAATTAACCCTTACCTTAATAATTTGTCCGGTTTATAGCTTTTCCCATAACTTCCAATTAAAAGTTAAGCGATTCGCTTCCTTATGCCCACCGTTTTCCACATAGGCTCGCGTATGTGATGTATGGGGGATAAAAAAGAGCAAATAATCTGAAATAAGTAAATCCTTCGCAAAAACTGTCAAGGTCCTTTTATTGCATTTCAAAGCCTTCGGAATAATTTTATGAATAGCACTGCACAGAGAAAAGATCGTACTTTGGAAAGACGTATAAATACGTCCGAGGAAATGAACTCTTTGGCTTAGCGAGACGTTTATATACGCCGGAGGTGCTTAAGAGGTTAAAGTCGTTTCTCACTTTTAAGGTCAAAGAATAGTATTATTGAGTTCAATACATAGTTATTGTATGAGGGTGGCGCGATGAAATGTATGATTGAATACTGGGTCGCGTATGTTGTAACATTGAGAAACACTGACTTATGCTGATTTAATCAGTGCCTGACTACATTTATTCTATCTGTTATTCGTGAAGCTAAATGTAGGACAATGAGAATCATTTATAATCAATATAATTTGTTTCTGTTTCCTACCACATCAATATTTTTCTTAACAAGTAATATAAAAAAAAAATTTAAGTCAAGTCCTACTTAGATCAACAAAGAAAAATTTTATTTTAGCTATTTTTTATTAAATATTTACAATTAATATAAATATGTATATACATATGACTGAATCACAATATTAAGTGGTAATTAATCTTTATTAATTATCATTAAAGTATCGTATGTCATCCTAAGCAATAGTGTACATAAAATTTCAGTTCAATTGAATGCTTTAAAACGTGAGGGAAAAAAAAACCTTTTCAAGTTTCGACACAAGTCGCCAAAATGATGCCAACGTGGCTGTATTTGTAATTCTTTAAATAATTAGTTTTAATAAATTAATTTTTATTAATTATAATTAAATTATTGTATTGTCACCCAAAATAATCTTGTATATAAAATTTCAGCTCAATTGAGCGCTTTAAAATGTATTTTATTAACGATAGAAAATTCCACCGAGATAAATAAATGAATAAATAAATAAATAGATTGTGAGCTAGTAGTAGGAATTGAATAAAAAAACATTAAGTTGATCAAACTGAATCATTATTTAAAAGGTGTAATAGGTGAATCAATGTGATGAAATTATTCATCAAGTTATTTTAAAAATTGGACTAGAAAATAATGTTGAAAATTTTTTTTAGGGGTGGAGATTTTACATGTATAAATCTTTTAAGTTACATTTAAGCAAAGTATGCATTTTTTTATATGCATTTTTTGCATTATGACTAAAAGTCCATGATGGCTTGAATTCAGTATTTTGATCTTACGATTTCAAGGACATGGAGGACAAATGTTTGTTAAGTTTAATTATCCAATATTTTCAGATATTATTCTAGTAATTGGTTTTCTCAGGAGTATGCGTACTTGTAACCTATAAAGTTGAAGAAATCAAATGCCATTTATAAACATTACACTGAATTTTTAGTTGCAGAATAATTGATTTATGTACAATAAAAAATGCAATAAAGTTATTATTTTTAGAGTGTTTCCTTTTACTTACCGTCATTTATCTTTGAAAGTAAGTACGAACACTCGAAATACTTTCAATGAGCGATAATTTTTAATTAATTTATTTTTTATCTGTTATTTTCTTTCAATTTTTTTTAATATAATTATGACAAGAAGGAATGAAAAAATAAATTAAGGTATCCGACTACGTTCGGAGCCGTGATTTTGCAAAAGCGCATAAATGGATAATATTTATGATATTTAGTGTCACTTAGATTAGAAAATGTATATAAAATTGTCTTAAGAATAGTATTACAATAAAAAATTATTTAAGTACAATATTTTGACAAAAAATGAACATAGAATGACCCATTTTCAAAATGTTCTCTTTTTGTGAAAAATGCTTCTTTTATAATAATATTTTGCCTTTATATAGCTCAGACCTCTGTACCGAGGCTGAACTAGAATTCTTGAAGTATATAACTTAGAAGTGGGTTTATCCAAGTTTTACGACACAATAGAGGGGAGATATTTTAAGAAAAAAACGCCGATAATTATTTCAAATGGTTGCAATTCTGAAAATAATTTGGATTTTTCAAAATTCATAGTTGAGCCTCTGTACAGAGGACTGATCTATATACAGGCAAAATATTATTATAATTGAAGCATTTTTCACAAAAGGAGAACATTTTGAAAAAAGGTTATTCTAAGTTAATTTTTTGCTGAAATATTGTATTTAAATAATTTTTTTTGTCAAAATGTCCTTAAAACAATTTTATACGTTTATTCTAATCTAAGTGATACTAAATATTATGAAAATTATCCATTTATGCGCCTTTTTAAAATCACGGTTCCGAACGTAGTCGGATACCTTAAAAGAAATAAAGAAGTAACAGGAATACTAAAATTAAGAATTATTTTAATATATCATTTTTATAATAACCTGTCTTGAAAGGTTAATGTTTAACACATCAAATTGTAAATGAATATAATTCTTCTTGATACAAGTAACTAAATATAAAGGATATATAAGACACATGGTCTGCTAGGCATAGTAGAAGTATTTGTTTTTTATTAAGCTATTATTTCTATTTTTTTGCATCAAAATATCTATCATTTCCTCTATCTAATGCATCTTATCTAAGAGCTTTGAAACGAGCAACCATCCGGTTTAGTATTAGGGTAAAAAAGAATAGGATCATGACGCTCTACTTGTTTTTTATATTATCATATCCTATTGCTTTCTCCATAAATTTATTCCTTTCGACATGAATAATTTCTTCTTATTATTATTACGTATAGGTAAAAATAGGAATGGAAATTGCTTTAAATCACTACCAAGTTATGTTACGCGTTACTTTGCCAAAATTTCTAATGAAAAATGAAATCTGTGGGAAAATTAGTATGTATTTAAAAATATTATTAGTTAAAATTACTTTAATAATAAAACATAAATTTATTATTTTTTTTTAACAAATTTTATTTCAAAGGTTTTTTTTATTTTTTAATGTGTACAGAAGCTAATAAAGGAACTTTTCTACAAAAAATAATACCATCTAATTTATAAACACTTTAAATGCAATGTAGTGAATCCAGTCCTTTTTTTTCATAAAATTAAATAAACTGGTTAAAAATCATAGTTTAAAAAAAAAGATAAACATGTAAAAAATAAATATTCCATAGAATTCAAAGTAATTGATAAAAAGTTGTGATAAATATAAAGCAATATAAATCCCTAAGCATATGAATACATAACACAATTAGAATTTTAATGTTTACTATTTAAATGGTTGAGATTTTACTAACCCAAAAGTATCAGGTTTAATTAAAATGATAATAAACAACATTTAAAATAATGGGCTAAATTTATATGACGTCATAGTCACATGATAAATGCAATCACGTGTTTCCGGCCAGCAGTTATAAATTCATGTGGCGTCGTAATCACATGATAGATGCAATTATGCATTTATAGCCAATTAATTCTATCATCCCAATGTAGCCAACTTTTGACTTTTAGAGAAACTTTTAAAAATTACATATTAGTCAATAATAAAAATGCCTATATGTTACCAAAATACCCTTGGTTTAAAAATCCATGAAGTATAAGAATTTTTTTTTAAATTTTGATAAATTTCTTGAAGAATTATAATATTCAAACATGTTTACCAAATTATTAAACATTAAAGTGTATCTGTATATAAGTACAAGACTAAGGTCTCTCAGCGTTGAATTCAATAGAAAACATAGGATTTTATTTAGCATGCAGCCCGGCATAAATTTAGTCCATTCATTTTTATTTGATTTTAAAACAGCTTTGCATTGCAACCTCTATTATTATTTCAAGATCATCTAAATTGTTGCCAAACACCTCTTTGCACCACCGTATCCAGAGATCTTGGGGAACTCAAATACGCTCAATTTGGAATACCTGAAATGGCATAGGGCAACAGAAAAATCTGGGTTTCCGAAATTCGTTTTTATTTTGTAGATATTTGTTTTGCAAAACTATTTCCTACTTTTACAATAAATTGTGGTACTTCAAGGGAAAGAGGTGTTATCTGTGGCTTGCTATAAAGGCGCTTGCCTTGCGAAACTGTAAACGATTTATAAAACTCCTACGTGGAAATTAATATCGTTGTAATGCTCATGAAAAGAATTTATGTTTAGGCTCAAGATTACCATGACATTTGACTTATTTTGCCACATTTAAAACAATTTTGAAACAAATAAGAATAAAATCCCTGAATTTTTACGGGTTTGTAAGACCATTGATCAGGTAAAAAGGTTACAAGTTGAATGAAAAAATATTTATCAACAATTGAAAGAAAATACAAAAGGGAATTAAGAGGCATACGTGTCTATCACATTTCGACATAATCACCAAGTCTATTTAGGCATTTATTAAAACGCAGAACCAACTTGTTTAACCCGTCTTGGTGGAAATCAGGTCCATGTCCATTGAGCAAGGTCTCGGCGGATGTTTTCACCGCACTTGGGATATCGCAGCTCATCAGAAATTATATGTGGCAAGCTACCGTATCTCAGTCCCAGCTCTGACGAGATTTCACTCAGAGTTTACCGTCGATCATTTTGAAGAATTTCTTCAATTCGTGTCTTGAAGAAGTTGGCCGGCTACTCCCTGCCATATTGTGGTTTCGACATCCTGTCTGACCTGATTGAAAAAAGTGACACCATTTTACTACATGTTGTCTGCTCATTGCTTCTTCGCCATAAACTTCCGCCATTTGACTTTGAATGGCAGATGCGAACACATTCTCTTTGCTCATAAAAATCGAATTTCCAAAAGAGACCAATTTCCTAAGCGTATTGCCATTTCAATCGTCCTGAACCGTCTGGGAACTTTCACTACCTACCCGTAAACTAGCTGTATGACAAATAGCGTCATTTGTGTCTACTTTGTGAAAACAAAATTTCTCCACAATATGTCGTTTTCAAATGAATGAAATGTTTTTTTCTGATCAACCCTCGTAGATTAACACTATAATCAGCATTTTACATTGATTTCAAACATCAAATAATAATTCATATTCATCAAATAATAGTTTTGGAAAATTTTCAGGGTATTAGATTAAGAATGAGAAACCAATTTACAAATCTTGAACAGTTCTACGCTTTACTCTCTCTCTCATGATTTTTATTATTCTTATCATTCTTATCACTAAGCTGTCCTTTCTGCAATACTTTTTACTTGTTCACGATACGAGTAGCACACCATCAACCCCCACTCTTAACGAATTTATAAGAGATTACAGTAATTAACCTTTCCTCTTATCTCTTTTCCTTTTCTCAAGTATCAGCTAAAGCTTTCTCGTTATCAGGCTCCAAAAAGTAATCCGCAAGCCTTCAAAAAGTTGTCTTATCGTTTTAGGATATTTTCTACACTTTTAAACAAAAAGAAAAAAAATTCAATGCGATACTCCTACGACATTTTTACCTTGATAAATAGCTTGCCTTCATAAGCCATATATCAAGTATATACTTCCCTAGAGGATGTAAATAGTTTAATTAAAATGGATTTTTATTTCACTGAGATATATATTTCAAACGGTACTGTTATCTCAGGGGAATTAGTGTATTTGAACGACAGAGTAAATGCACTAAAAGGATTTTGCAAAAGTAATAAAAAATACTGCTTATTGTTATTGTAAGGATAAATTCAAATAGTTTATTGTAAAAGTATTAAATATTTTCATAAGTATCATATTAAAAGATTAAACATTAGTTTTAGAAAATTATTTTTTTAAAATCTGTTTTAGATTATTTTACATTAATTGTTTTAACTATGAAACAATTATTTTAATTACAGATTTATATTCATAAAAATAATAAACTAATGGTTTTTGTAGTTTTTATTGTATAGAAGAATTTAAAAATATATTTAATTTAATTACAAGTAAACATTTTATATGAATATTTTAATGCAAACAATACTCTTAATTTTTTTTTTGAAAAAAAAGTATATTTAAAAACGTAACTTGCACTAAAGATGACTCGATTTAATGCAAATTTGTAAAGAAAGTTTGAATAAAACATTAATTTATATTATAAAGCCTTACTGCTTTTTTAATATAATTCTGATGGAATATTTGAAAAGAACATCAATGGCGGTATAATAAGCAATTTTGTTGTTATAAAAAATTCAAGGAATTTATTTTCACTCAAGTATACTGATCTATAGTAGAAGTATTAGAATTAAAGGCAAAAAGTTTGCTTAACAAACATTTTAGGATAGATTCTGAGAATTCAATACTTATGAAATCCCCAGATAGTAATTAAATCGAATTAGCATGCATTTCTTTTATTTCGTAATACAGGGTGTCCGGGCTTAAAGTATCCAAAAGTAATGTTTTGTGGTTATGGAACTACCCACCAGAATGTATTAATCTGTTCATGGGTTGGAAAACTCTCCGAGATTTTTTGGATCTTGTCCAGTCGGCTGCATGTGCACGCATTATTCGGCAATAACAGACAAATTTTTACATTCATTCAGACAATTTGTACATTTTCATTAGTACAGATGTGGACGCCCCAGTAAAGATGCAGTGCGTATTTTGGTTACGGAATTTAAATCAGTCACGCGTGTACAGCGACGTGTTCGACCAGGATGGAATGAATGTCATTACTGAATTTCCTAATAGACTCATCAGGACTCCTACAAAATGAATCATGCTCATGATCAACAGAGTCTTCTATCACGAAAACTTAAGGATGCTTGCCAGTTTGAGTTACCAAAGTTCCCGTCTGTTTTAAAGGTCTGTTTCATTGGTGGATAGATTTTGATGTTGTAGAATCGACATTCCATTCTGTTCGAACACGTCGCTGTACACGCGTGACTGATTTAAATTCTGTAACCAAAGTACGCACTGCATCTTTTACTGTGGCGTGCACATTATTTTTCTAATGAAATCAATGTAAAAAGTTTATCGTCTGTGATTGCCGAATAAGGCGCGCACGGGCATTAGATTGGACTAGACAACAAAAGTTTCGGAGAGTTTTCCAATCCACGGATGAACAGTTTGTTACATTCTTATGGGTAGTTCCGTAATAATAAGCCTTTAGTTTTGGATACTTAAAGGGCAGACACTCTGTATTATAATTACCGATCTGAATAAAGGAGAGTTGAAAAAATTAAAGAAAAAGCTAGAAGACTCGTTTAATTGTCCTTTGTGAGAAATTCTTTTCCTTTTACCACAAAAGCTAATTAGCTTTGTGACGTCTCTCGCGTCCTTCTGCTAACATAACTCCTATGTTCTTTGACGGCCACGATTAATGGCAAAACCTTTCCAACCCAATACCAAGAAGAGAAACGGATCAAATATGTAAATGAGATATACTTTAAAAGGATAGAAGCTTTGATGATAAGATATAGCGCGGCAAGTTTAGAGATAGCTTAGTGTGGAATCTTGCAGATCAAGAGTTAGCAGTCCGATAGTTTTGGAAGGAATAGAAGTCCTATATAAAGAAGTTGGAATCGTCGTATATAAAGTGAATTTATAGATATCTCTCTTTAGGTGAAGGAAGGAGATCTGCAAAAGGTAATATTTGATATAGGTAGTTAGTTGAATCGGATTATTTATCATAATTAAGATTAAAGGATCTAGTTGCGTGATCTGATTTAAATACAAGGTTTAATTGGGTGTTAACTCTCACTTTAAATAAAGTTGTCAAATTAGAATTAAGTAATATAAGTTATTCTTAATAAAAGTTGTATTAAGAACTACTATGTCTCATCATTTTGATAATCCCACACCTCTAGCTTACGCGGAACCGGAACGACATAGTCATCACAGGATGGCTATGTCACAGCTTCTTTGAGAGATATTTAAGGTGTGAATATTACTGGAAATCCATGTGATTCAATTTCATCGAAGATCAATGAGATGAAAAAGGGTGATTGATATATTCAAATTTATCTAGGACTTCGGTGTTTTCAAAGATGTAGAAATACTGAAGTATAATTTAGATTCAGTTTCCCAAACTTCGAAAACTTTCGCCTCTAGTTCAATTTGTTGTTTTTCTTTTTTTAAGAAAAGAGAGTAATAATTTAAATTACTTATAACTTGTTCTTCAGGAACAGAAATCAGCAAACAGTAGTTCACCCGTAATGCGTATATTTTAAGATACTCGTATGTGGCTTTGAAGGAAAATTTGAAGATAAAAACTTATATTATCACAATTTTACATTTGAAGCATATTTATAGTATCATGATTAATAAATTATGACTTTTTGTAACACTTCTGGCCATAATCATTTTTTTAAATATGAGTTGAAAAAGGTATATTAGAGATATCCTGATCATAATCAAAACCAGTAAGAGGTATTTTATTTGTTTTTTATTCACTAAATATGCAATTAATATTAAAATCTGTACTAATTACATTTTTTAAGCTTCCCTATTTTTTAAATACAATTATTTTATGGTTCTTAAATAATTTTGTAAAATTTCAGTGAAAGATAATTAATTTTCTTTTTGAAGTAATTAGTTACGTTTCAAACACACACACAAAAAAATCAAAAAGAGAACATATCTGCTTATTTGGAATCAGACAATTATATAATATTTTAACGTACATACATATACATTCACACAAGTGTGACAGGGATTTCAATAACATTAAAAATAACTTCTCAATAAGGAATTTTAGTAAGATGACAGTCGACACATTTCATTTTAAATCAGTCCAATGATTTGGAAAATAAATAATTTCACTGTGAAAAATTATAAACTTTTTTAAAAAAATATATCATAATCTCTTAAGCGTTTACTTCACCCCAAAAAAAAAGAATAACTAATAAATCACACTCTAAAACTGCAGCTACACTTAAGATAAATCGAATTTTAATCAAGCAAAAATTGATAGATTAACGTAAAAAAAAAGTAAACTCCCAACAAATTCGCATATTTTTCCTCGCACGACTAAACAATCAAAACTCGATTATCAATCAAAACCGTTACATATTACCTATCATATCTTAAAACCCATCAATCATTCTTTTTTGCACTCTAAATCATCTTCCTTTTTCAGCTAATATTAATTTATGACAAAAAAGTATCTTTCTTTACACAGTTTACCTGATCCTGAGCACACTCAAGTTAACATCTTTGCCAGCTTAGGATACCAAACCAGGAAATAATTCATCACTTAAGGTTTAGCCATTGTCTATCACTTTGAAAAAGCTCCCTACTTTGACGTGGCTTATGGCTGAGGGGTGATCAGCAGATTTTACCCCACCCTTTTCCTTTTTAATCCGAACGAAAGAACGCATTGTTCAGAACATTGCAGTTTTCTTCGACACCGTTCAAGCTTTTTCTTCCATTTAAGTTTCAAATAAAACAGAAATGCTTTTTATAGGGTTTTCTTTTTCTAAGTTGCAATGCCTTTCTTTTTTCTTTTTTTTTTCTGTAATATTTTTTTTTTTTTGTTTCTCGTCCTTTATTGTGATCGAAAAAGCAGTTTATTTCTTTGACTTTTTTTTTATCTTCGTGTCTTTGTTTATCTCTTGCTTTTTTTTGGGTCCCTCCAAGATTTTTTTTCTTCATTCCCCCTCAAGATACGTAATGAACTGAACTTTTCTTCTGATACTTTTTCTATTCAGGCAGCGAGCTCAATTCTATTGATTGATTCGCTCTTTAGGTGTAAGTTCTTCCATTATAGCACGTTAATGGAGTGGATAGCTAGTTACCGAAATAAAAAAAAAAAAGGAAAAGATTTGGTTTTTTTTAAAGTTTTTTTTAAATATATCCAAATCGATTAAGTTAATTCCGAAACATTCATTAAATGAGTCTAACAATGTCGACTTAGTAAAAATTCTTTCCAATTTTTCTCGCGTACAATTACTCGGGAGTTTAATAAGAAAAATTGCTTTTATAGATTTTCTTTCTGCATTTATCCATATAGGCTGCATTGTGTTTCACCTTAAGAGGCTGGATTTTTTTTATTTACTTAAAAAGGATTTCTTAGATAAATGTCTTTCTTTGAAATGAAAAAAAAATATTGATGGGAAAAAAACTTTGTTCAATTTCTTATCATATATTGTTATTCATTTCAAAGATGAAGTGGAATTTAATACAATTTTCTCACACTAATAGGCGATTTATACAGAAGATTTAAATAAAATTTAAGAACTATTGTATTACCATGGAATTATTTGTCGAAGTTAAAACAATTAAATACAATAGACAGATATAAAAATCTTAATGCATATACTTTAAATAATTGTACTGAAATTTTTGGATAGTTATATAAATGTTTCCCTATGTCTTATAATAAAAAAGTGAATAAAATTTCTGTACAGTCATTTTAAGAGTAATATTTCATACAAATACAAGTATTTATAGCTATATTCAATATTCTCCAGAGATAAAAAAAATTCTTTCGAAATCACATTTAATTAATTTCAGATTTTTAAAAATCCGACAAAAAGATTAAAATTTGATGAAAAAAACTTTTATTAAATTATCTTTTCAAAATTTTACTCACAGACTTTCTATTTTTACAAAAAAAATATCGAACATATTATATAAATTTAAAATTACCACCGATTTTATTATTATTACTTTTTTAAACTGTTTCCTATGAGGCATTTTTGAAGTTTTAATAAATTTTCTTCTTAAAAATGCCAAAAAATGAATTTGCTTAAAATATTATAAAAAAAAAATTTTCAAAATTTTAGGATTTAGAGTTTGATTTTGAGTGAATTAAAATTGACAAAGATTAACAAAAAAGTTTAATATCTTTTTTTTTTTCGTTGAAAAAATATTCCGGACATGTTTCAGGTATCACCAGACGAATTCAGAAATATAGGATAAATATAACTCAAAAGTTTTTTTTGATCTCGAAATTTATTGTGTCATTAATTTCAAATAAACACTTAAAATAAAAATACAATTTTTCATTTATGAAAAAAAAAAAAAATACCTTATATTTAAAAATACATATGGCAGAATTACAAAATTAAATACTAATTAATTTTTATTAATTTTCATTAAAATATCGTATTTTCATCCAAAACAATCGTGTATATAAAACTTCAGTTCAACTGAAATCTTTAAAACGTGAGAAAAAAAAAACTTTTTCAAGTTTTGACCCGAGTCGCCTAAATGTTCTCTAAATCGGCATCGTGGCTGTGTATTTGTAATTCTTTAAATAATTAGTTTTAATCAATTAATTTTTATTAATTATAATTCAATTATTGTATTGTCATCCAAAATAATTATGTGCATAAAATTTCAGCTCATTTGATCGCTTTAAAATGTATTTTATTAAGGATTGAAAATTCCACCAAGATAATTGATGCACAGCGAGTGTGAGCTAATAGTAGGATTTGAATAAGGCTTATATTTAACACTTTGCCGCGATGAATTTCATGGGACTTAATCTGAATCCATCAAAGAGGTGGTATTAGCAACACCAACAACAAAATAAATTTACAAGATTACAAATATAAGGGAATCATTTAGAATTTTTCAAAAATTGTAAAAAATACTTATTCAATGTACAATAAATAGATTTTATTCCAATGTTGTTGTTGTGTTTTTCATACTGGGATACATACGAAAGACAAGAGATAAATAAACACAGAAACATACAACACAAACACAGAAGAATATAGACTTTTATTATAAATGATGATCCCAGCATAGAAGGCGTGCGCTGCTTTCCATTCGAGACGGGAATCTATTTCAGGCGAAAGTCCGACTTATATTCCCGAAGATACATGCATGCCTTATTCGGGATTCGAACCCGAGCCCACTCGATTACTAGTCGAGTGTCGTAAATACCATAC
The DNA here is from genome assembly GCA_019973955.1 of Trichonephila inaurata madagascariensis. Classification (NCBI taxonomy): domain Eukaryota; kingdom Metazoa; phylum Arthropoda; class Arachnida; order Araneae; family Nephilidae; genus Trichonephila; species Trichonephila inaurata. The sequence continues at coordinate 565,980 of BMAV01020708.1, read as the reverse complement.
TAGGTGGAGCGGCTTTTATTCTAATAACAGCAATAATAGAGAAAAAGAAATTAAAGAAAGAAACATTAAAACCGGTAATATGTTAAATATACGGAAGAATTTTAAAGTCATAGACAGACTATCAATTATAAATTAATAAATCATCTCCATGATCAATCATTCTATGTATGCAATGAATTTAGAAAACAATAGAGCCATCACTTATATTCAGAAATTACTGTTAGGTTCCAAAAATGTTTATGAAAGATGCAAAACCAGAAACTCTGTTGTGTAAATTACAGTTTTAAGTCAAATTAATGTTATGGACAACGTTCTTGAAAAGCGCATGGCATTCCAACAAAAACAGGCTTGAATAATGTTATTTACAGTCTGGATTATGTAACGAATTAGACGAAAGAAACAATTAATGATCTTTTCCACTAATGAATCAGTATTGATTAGAACTCGTGTAATTAGGTAACTAATTTACGAGTTTTTAATGTTCTACGGACACCCTCGTTTCGTGTAATTAATGCATCTTCCATAAATTTGTTTTCACGTAACAACAAGCCTGACCTACATCATAAATCAACCCAACGTTTCACCGTGTGGAGAAAAAAAACTATCTAAATGTCTCGGGTAAATACAATTTTAACGCTACTAATTTCACAAGCTTACCAGAAGAACAGACAAAAAGCAGCGATGGCGTAAAGAAAAAAAGAATTCCTCAACAAACAAACGATGGAACATTAGCCATACATAAATAAACGACAAGTCCATTTTTTAACTAGGATATCAGCAAAAGAACGGTATGCTTTCAGAGAGAAATAGAGAGAGAGAGAAAAAAAAAAGAGATCGGTCTAAATTACATTATCTTGGCGTAACAAATGCGTTTCTATTCTGATAAAGTAAAGACTACCAGCAATCCATTACAGGGGCAAAACCGCACCATTTTGCTCGCCTTTCTCATTTTAAGAGTTCTACTTGAAGCTTCCACCGTACCACACCGAAGACTGTTTCATTACTTTTCATTATTATATGAATACCGGGGCTGTGATCAGGGGCAATCCCGTGGTAATTAGTTGCCTTATCAGGGGCTTCTCTGCTCCCCTCCCCCTTTTGTTACTAGTTTAGATTGTTGCCAGTCTTTCCCAAATTACGAGACAGGGCAACAATTTTGCTGTGAGCGGAAAAGAGATGGGGCGTAATTACGGGAACATAAATTGGGGTCGACTGTACAAAGCCGGGGCTTGTTGTTCCACGCGAGGGATGGGTAACTGATTCATATTTCGTCTGTACATTAAGGGACGGAGAGACTTAATGTAGCGGACGTTTTTGAAAGCACAGAGAAAACTTTTCATTCGGAATGAGATACGCGTCAGTGTTTTGGAAAGTGTGAACTCTTTGTATTATTTTATGTCAATGCTCAGGTCTTGAATATTAGTAAAATGAAAGGAATATATATGAAACACATGAAAGCGAGATAAACAGAATAAATTATACACAAGATACTAACGGTATTCACAAGTAATACCTTAGTAATAATGAACTTAAAATAATGTGACTCAAGAAAATAAACAGTATATCTACATATGAAACAAGTAAACCAACGTTTCGCAAACTGTGGGGCACGCCCCCTAGGGGCGCGTGATAAGTTTTCGAAGGAGGCTTAAGCATATTAAAAAGTATAAAACAAAAGATTTTTTTAAAAAAATTATTAATTTACCGAAACAAAGCAAAACAAAATGCATTTTGACATAATAAAAAATTAAATACACATTTACACTCTGATATAATACACTTATAAATGCATCAGTATTGCACAATGTATTTTATATATTAACAATATTGTATTAACATTATTAACAATACTAAGTTAAGAACACGTTTAATAATTACCAGGGACCCTACGTGCTTGTCATATATAAAATTATAATGCAAAACGTTTCAATTGTCGTGATAATTTTTACGTTTTATGATTAATATCTTAAATGCCGATTTAAAGTTACGCGATTCCGTCCCCTATGCCACCGTTTTCCACGTAGGCTTGCGCATGTAATGTATTGGGGGGAAAGAGGGGACAAAAAAATAACTAAGCAAATCCTCTGAAATAAGTAAATCCTTCGCAAACACTATCTAGGTCCTTTTATTGCATTCGAAAGCCTTCGGAATAATTTTATGGATGGCAGTGCACAGAAAAGATCGTACTTCACGCGCGCGCGCGGAAAGACATACATAATATATACATACGTTTGGGGCAATTAAAGTTTTGGCTGAGCAAAACCGTTCATATAAGCCGGTGGAACTTAAGAAATTAAAGCTGTTTACTAGCTTTAGCGTCAAAGTATAGTATTATTGAATTTTATAGACTGTTGTTGAAGGGAGGATGTGGGAAGGGCGATGAAAATTATGATTGGACATTGGGTCGCAAATATATAAAGTTTGAGAAGTACCGAAGTAAACATTTGAATTCTTACAGATATTCGTATTAATAAAAACTCCTATTTTACATCTAACATATATTAGAAAATCACCATACCTCCTTGAAAGTAGTAGAGTTGAGAGAGTTGAATAAAATTGGGTATTGGATTTGAAAGTGAATACTCATCATTTGATATAAAGTTTTTTAAGGTGGTTGATTGCTTTCGGAACCGTAATTCTGAAAAGACGTGGATACTGTTTATATATATATATATACAGTGTTATTTGAATTTAGAATACTGTTTAAAAAATATTATTGCAAGAACAATTATTTAAATACAATTTTTCGGCAAAAATGAAAAAGAATGACATATATTTGAAACATTCTCCTTCTATAACGGTTCCTACTAAAATAGTAATATTTTGCCAATACATAACTGGGACTTCTATACGGTGGCTGGACTAGGAATTTTTTAAAAATTCACATCATTTTCAGAGTTACTACCAAAAGTTATAATAATGTTTTTTTTTTCCTTTAAAAAAAAAGAAATTCTTTTTTTTTTATGTATTGGAATATGAATAAATCCACTTCTAAATTATACATTTAAAAAAACCTAGTTTAGCTCCTGTATAGGTCCTAGCCATATATACTCAAAATATTATTATTACAGAAGCATTTTTCTTTTAAGAAGAATGTTTTGAAAATGTGTTATTTTTTCTTCATTTTTTGCCAAAAAAATGTTTTTTCGTGTAATAACACACATTCTTAAAACAATTTCATACATATATATTCCAGTTGTCTTCAAACTTTATTTGCACGGAACCCTGAGATTCCAAAAGGCATACCAAGGGGTCCCACGAGTCATAATAAAACAATTATTAAAGGAAGTATAAATGTGTATGCAAAATGGATTCATGTGTTCTATAAGAAGTTTGTATAACCACAAGTATCTAAAATTCCTCCCAGTCAGTAAAGAAACTGAAAATTTTACTTATTTATTATAAATTTATTTTGTGTAATACTCTTTTTTTAACTTTTATCATAATGTAATAAAATAATATTAAAAAGTTTTTTTTTTATATGCAGCACCTACAAGATCATGCATATTCTATTGTTTACTATCCCGGATTCCACGAAATAATTTTACACTCGATAGTGCAATGTTTTGCGGAACTAAGTATTTTTAATGGAAACAATGCATCTTTTAATTTTTTTTTTAAAAAAATACCTATATTGAAGAAGAAAGAACAAAGCACTGACATAATAGGTTTGATCTAATCAAGAACAATCTTTAAATTTAATTGATATGAAATAAACAGAAGTTTTTCATATGGCTATAAACATTTTAATGATGTTCAGAACAATATATTCAAATGAAAACTGTTTCTCAACGGGAGTGGCAACAAAAACAAAATATGGAAAAAAATTAAACGTAGAATAGGAAATAAAACTGCAAATGCTTCCAACAGACTTAGGCTTTGACAGTTTGTTTCAAAAAATGCAAGCACGTAACCCGGGTACTAAATACAATGCATGGGCAGGGGGACATTTGGACCACAATTTAATATTATTAATGAGTAAACTATATTGAAATTATAATAACATTTTTAATAACAAAAACAATTTTTTTTGTCTTTACATAAAATACCTAAAACATGTTGATCTACTTCAAATATTATTTTAAGATATACGAGGTAGGATTCAAAAGTTTCTGAACTGAGTCTATAACTTAAAAATATTACCAATTATAACCTGCTGAAGCACATTCTCCTTTAAATTAAGACCCTTGAGGAGCAACACACTTGCTCATAAAGGTCATCGAAACATTTCTGGAATCCATTTTTATCCATGTCCTTTAATTCAACTAGTGACGCACTTTTCGTTTGCCCATTGGAATCGACGACCCTAAAAGCGACTTGCTAGTTCTGGAAACATTCTGAAGTCTCAGGGTATGAAATCAGGGGAGTAAGGAGGATATGGCAAAAGAGTTGTTTTCTTTTTCACCCCGTCATTGTCTGATGGCTGTTCTTACGTACCCCTGCAAAAACCTTTTCAATGTTTTCAGCGGTGCAGGAAGTCTGCGGACAACCAGAGTGTTCCTCGTCTTCAGAACTTTCCCTACTTTTAAAAGGTTGACGTCACTTAAACACTTGCGTTTGTGATATTGTATCACTGCTGTACATATGCTTCACCATTTCATAAGTCTCTGTGGCATACAAAATATACTCTCTACAAAATTTAATATTCATTCTCTCCTCTACAAAAGTCATTTCTTTCAATCACCGGGAACTAAATGCATCCGCTTACAAAATACGACGCAGTCGAGATTCGAACAAAATCATTTTGAGTAAAGGGGAAGAACGTAATAACACAGAAACGTTATCTGAGTCCTTTAACTGCAAAAATTCTTCATGTTATTGGCTCAGTCCGGGAACTTTAGAATCATACATCGTATTCTCCTAAGTGTGTGTGTGTGGAATGGGGTTCCCCCAAAACACCTTACTGTTGTAAGGGTTCCGTGAGTTAAAATGGAATATTCTAATTCTACTTACACCAGTGATTCTCAAAGTTGCAATATTCGTGATCCAATATTCATTCATAATTTTCATCACCCCCCTAATACAATAATAATGTATTGAATTCAATAATACTATACATTCGCCTAAAACTACGATACGACTTCAACCTCTTAAATACCCCCGGAGTATATAAACGTCTCGCAAAGCCAGAGCATTTATTTTCCCGTACGTATATATACGTCTTTCCGAAGTGTGACCTATTCTGAGCAATACTATCCATAAAACTATTCCGAAGGTTTCGGAATGCCATAAAAGGACCTTGATAGATTTTGCGAAGGATTTACTTATTTCAGATTATTTTGCTTTATTCCTCCCGCCCAAATATATCACATACAGGCACCTACGTGGAAAACGGTTAGCATCGGGAAGTTAATCACGTAACTTTTAATCGGCAGTTGAGATTAATTATAAATCGTACAAATTACAAGTGTTTATTTTTGTTTTTAATTATATATATGACAAGCCCATAAGCTCACTGGTAATTAAAACACTTGTTCTTAACTTAGTACTGTTGAATTAGTTATAAAATACATTGTGTAGCACTGATATATTTATAAGTGTAATATATCAGTGTAAATGTGTATTTTATTTTTTTATTGTATCAAAGGTTTTTGCTTGTTTACTTTAGTAAATTAATAATTTTTTAAAATAACCTTATGTTTTCGACTTTTCAATATGCTTGCGCCCCCTCGTAGAGCTCTCACGGCCCCCAAGGGGGCACACCCCACACTTTGAGAAACGCTGACTTACACTAAGTATCCGTTTATACACGTTTTCAAAATCTCGGTTCCGAATGTAATTGGAATCCTTAAGGTTAAGGATGAAATATGCATGACATTTAAACTAAATAAACGCTTTACATAAACATTATTTTGAAACGTACTAATTAGATTACAAAATTCGTTAATATGATATAAAAATAGAAATACGATGCACCAAAAAACCTTAAAAATATTTCCATCAAATATTCCCCAGTCACTACTCGTAAGCTCATTGATAGATTAGCGTAAAAATATAAGATTTGCTTAAAAATTCTAAAAAGAAATTATTTAAAAAGAAATATGAAATTATGAAGAATAAAGGCAATTATTAATAAACCCTCAAATGAATTGTGAAACTTAAGTTTTCCGAATATTTTCGAAAACTAAAACGTCGTCACTCGAAAAATTAATTAATTAATTACAGTTGTACAATGAGAGGGATTACTTTAACATAAAATATTGCGAAAAACTACTTTAACAGATTTTTTTCTCTTTAAATGAGTTAAGTACTCTTAGCAAATGAACAAAAAGATTTTCCAATGCAGATTCAATTTAATAAAATAATCTAAATAGCGATTCAAAATTCAAACAGAGTGATTTCTTATCGGGCTATTTCAAGTTCTTTATCCAAATTTCTGTAATTGCCTAATGCTTCTTCCTGTAATTTAATTATCTATTTTTATCAGTTCCATAGCCTTGTCTTTGAGAATAAAATTGTTCTAAGTCGTCCAGCTTCTCTGTTAAAACGTTGTCTAGCTTATCTTGATTTAATCGTTTTTTTTTTAAAAGAATTTTGAAGTTAGGTTGGAACTATCGTTAAAGTAAATTTAAGCTGTCTAGCTGTTCCATTTATTTAGGTATTTTACCAAACAAAGCTGATAAAATAATTTAATAAAGCCTTTCTTTTTTGATGTTATTACGCGTGAAATTTTAAATCACGAAACTGAATTGAAAACGGCCCAGACATGTATTGTGTTTCTCTATTAGGTTAAATTTAAATAGATGGTCCACATTATTTGTCTTAAATGAGTGTTATTTTTTTGTAGTATTGAATTCTTAAAGCATGAAATGCAATTTCAAAAAGTTAAAAAAACCAGCGTTTTTCAAAATGCGGGGCACCCCCCTAGGAGGGGGTGATAATTCTACGAGGGGGTCGCGAGCATATTAAAAAGTCGAAAACAAAAGAATATTTTTTAAAAAAATTATAAATTACTTACGGTATCCGACTACGTTCGGAACCGTGATTTTGCAAAAGCGTATAAATGGATAGTATGTATGATATTTAGGGTCACTTAGATTAGAAAATGTATATAAAATTGTTTTAAGAATATTATTACAATACAAATTTATTTTAGAATATTTTGACAAAAAATGAACATAGAATAACCAAAATATTCTCATTTTGTGAAAAATGCTTCTATTATAATAATATTTTGCCTTTCTATAGCTCAGACCTCTGTACAGAGGCTCAACTAGAATTTTTGAAATAAATAACTTAGAAGTGGGTTTATCCATGTTTTACGACAACAGAGGAGCCATTATAAGAAAAAAACGCCGATAATTATTTCAAATGGCTGTAACTCTGAAAATAATGTAAATTTTTCAAGAATCATAGTTGAGCCTCTGTACAGAGGTCTGAGCTATATACAGGCAAAATATTATTACAATAGAAGCATTTTTCACAAAAGGAGAACATTTTGAAAAAAAAAGTTATTCTAAGTTAATTTTTTGCCATTTTTTTAAATAATTTTTTTTTTATAAAAATGCCCTTAGAACAATTTTATACATGTATTCTAATCTAAATGACACTAAATATCACGAAAATTATCCCTTTATACGCTGTTTTAAAATCGCGGTTCCGAACGTAGTCGGATACCTTAAAGTAAACAAAAAGAATCATTCTGAGATATTAAAAAATAAAATAGACATTTACATTGATATAATGCACTTATAAATGTATCAGTACTGCACAATGTATTTTATAATTAGTTGAATAATATTAAGTTAAGAACAAGTTTAATAATTACCAGTGACACCATGAGCTTGTCATATATACAATTATATACAAGACTTAACACATATTGATAATTTATACGGGTTATAATTAATCCCATAACTAACGATTAAAAGTTATGCGACTTGCTCCCCAATGTCACTGTTTTCGATGGAGGCGTGCGTATGTGATGTATTGGTGATGGTTGGGAGGGGGGGGGGGAAAAGAAAAAGAATTAATAAAAAACTCCTCTGAAATAAGTAAATCCTTCGAAAACACTGTCTAGGTCATTTTATTGCATTCCAAAGCCTTTGGAATAATTTTATGGATAGCAGTGCACAGAAAATATTGTACTTCGGAAATGCGTAAAAATACACCCGGGGCAGAGAGTCAAACCTTTGGCTGAGCGAAACGTTTATATACGCCGGATGCACTTAAGAGGCTAAAGTTGCATTGTAGCTTTAGGATAAAATCATAGTCTTCTTGAATTCAATAAATTGTTATTGTAGAGAGGGGCGATGAAAATTAGGGGATTGAAGACCGGATCGTAAATATTGAAAGTTTGTGAAACACTGCATTCAATGATAAATATAGAGAATTATAGCCTGAGAAAGCCCTAATGAAATCTTACTTTTAAGAAAGGTTTTCAAACTTTTCTATGACAATTGTTATGAACGAATGAAATTAGGCATTGTTATTTTACCTTTTTTTGTTTTTAGTATAATTAATGCATAAAAATAAAATAATCGAGTAAGTGAATATATTTATTAACGTCGCACAATACAAAATAAATTAACACACGATCTATTGTTGATGGAAGTCGAAACTTTAAGCCATGGTAAAGTGATGAGAAAGACATCTTAGCTGACACCCCATTTATCCAAACTTTCACAGCAAGCCAACGTGAGGACCAAAAACTGATATTACGAGCATCAGCCCTTCGACATGGTGGATCTCCAGTGGCACCAAGGATCGAACTCAGGATACGCCTGTAACGAGTTCGTAATCATAAGTACATGGCTACCGCTGGCACATAAATAATTAAGAGGAAGAAATAATGTTATTCAAGATATTTTTTTCATATATTTGTGTCTTATACACTTATTCCTCCCCCCTCCCCTAAAATTTAAGGGAAAATATTTGCGAATTTATTCATGCCTCACAACTAAATAATTTAAAATGTTCAAAAGTACATGAATGCATTATTTTAAAGCAGCATAAATAAGTTATGAGAAAATATTTGATTAAACTAATTGTATTTCCATGAAATAATATGGACCCTCTTAATTTTAACATTAGTAGACACGTGGTTTATGGGGATGTTTCAGCTATCCATGTACATGTATACAGAAATTGAACCTACCTTTGAATGGAGCATATTTTTTGATATATTTAATGATTTGAATTAAACCTAAAATGAATTAAACCAACATGATAACATAATTTGGTTATATATAGAGTTTAGAGATTTCGAAGATTTTGTTTAATTATATTAATAAAGATTTTAAATATTTTTATAATTTCAAGATGAAAATATTTTTAAAAGCTTTGTTACTTATTATTATAAGAAATACAGTCAATTCTTTCTTTTTTTAAGCACACAAAATTTGAAGGCATTTTTCCATCTCTATTTTCGCTTTTTCAACGATCGACACAAGACTGGGTAACTGCTTACTCACCGTACTTATAGCTTTAATGCATTCAAAACTTTATTTGAACTATTTTGTATTCATTTTTAATGATATAAATTTAATTAAGTAAAGTGTTAGATACTTAACAACTGCGATTTGAGATAAATTGTCCAAAAAAAAAAAAAATACACAAAAAATACATAGTATTTACACATTCATGCAGCCATATATATATATATATGTAAAATTAAATTTTTCATTGAGCTTTAGCAAACACTGTAAGATTTAAAACTGAAAAAAATTGAAGCATAAATATTAATTTATTGGAAGTAAAAGTAATTAGCTCTTAATGTCCATATAAATCAATGTCAGTAACGAAAACAGCAAAACCTGTTGCTGACATAACCATCCTAAATTTTAATGTGAGCATGTTAAAACATCTGCACCTTTGGTGAAACATGCAACTTTTATTAATTACCTGCTTAAAATTTTAAAAATCAACCTCGGTATAAATTATGGCTAACATTAATGATTCCCTCTTAACAAGAATTCGTATTACAATAAAAATATCTCGAACGAAGAAGGTGTCCATAATTAAACAAGCAATTTGCACAAGAAACTTGTAGCAAAAACTATTCAGTGGAATTTCATGAAATTTAGGGAATAGCGTTAAATTCTATAGAGGAATTTTATCTAGCACAAAAAGTGTTCTAAAAACTACTACTTGTAGGCGCTTAGCAAGGCCAATTACCAACATATGTAAATATTGTAACCATATTAACTAATTTCTGCTAAAAAGAAGATACATACACGAATACTTCGAACTTATGCGATAGTTGGGACTGGGTGATAACCTTGTAAATCGAATTCATGTAAGTCGGGGTATAATTTCGTGAATATGAATTCTTTTAAATTATTTTTAGTCGAGGCTGGAGGCGAAAGTAAATAGTAATTTAGGGAGGAAAATGTTTAATAAAATCTTAAATAACACAAAATCAGAAATCGAAGATATTGTGATGTATAAAGTTTCATAAAATCTA
>BMAV01020708.1:474854-555475 GCA_019973955.1 Trichonephila inaurata madagascariensis | reverse complement strand
AAAATTTCCTCGTAGTATGCTAATATATTTTTTTTTACTCTGTTTCTTTCAATAAAAAAAAGCTGATCGTTGGAATATGTATTTTCTAAAATTTGTAGCCCTTTTTCTATTAAACTGGACCCTTCTGTCGAATTCACAACCGTCATTCGATCATCTGATTGAACTGGGTGTAAAGATTCAAATTCTTGCTCTTGCTCCTGCATTCCTATGAGCTCATCCATTATCAGCTCTTGATCCGGGAATCCAGAAATTCTTCAATGTCATCACTATCCACTTCTAAATTTGTTTGTCTATCAAGATGGATAACTTCTTAAATCGCATTGCCAATTTCATAATTTTTGGCCGCCATTTTAATCGGGGGAAAAGAAAAATTCTTTAAAAAGGGGTTTGGTAAATCGGGTTCCGACTGTATATGAAACATATGCTCCAGGGTCATTTCCCTGACAAAATCATTAGCTATGAATTTGCTATGGTGTGATATTCTAGATCAGGGGTTCTTAAACCTTATTCTCTGTCTGGAAATATCTGACAAAAAGAAAATTGCTGACGGGTGCAGTTAAAAAACGTATAACGACTCTTAAAATTTATTTATTTTATTGCAATCACGAGCGTCATAAACAATATGTCTCTAAATAGGTAACACAAATAATACAAAACAGTTACATTTAATGCAATTTTCGGTATTGTATGTTATCCTATAATTTTTCAAAGTCAGGCATATAAAATGATTATTCTCAATCTTACAGCATCTTTGAGACTGCTATCGTTAAGTCGAGATCTGATTGTTGATTTAATTGTGTTCATTGTTGAAAAGAATTATTCACATAAATATGTGGAACCGAAACAGGGTATTTCAATTTGCAAGCTTCTTTTTCTTCAAAAGGAAACATTTTCTTTTTATCTTCGGCTATCTTCTTAGGGTGAGAATCATCAAAAAATATAAAGTTTTAAACATTAAATCGCTAATAAAATTCTAAATGTGCTACATTTCAAGGCTAAGATCTTCAACTACAATAACAATTGATAAGAAAAAACGGTGTTATCAGTAGTAGAGGTTACAAAATAGGGTTGCCTGTACAATAGTTTTATGGTTTATATTTTACTTCTAAAAGTATGATGAATCTCGCAGCTACACAAACGTGGCCACGGGTAGGCCACGGTTTATATTAATATAATATACAGCGGACAGTCGTGGGCACATTGGCGCCTGAGGGCATGGGGCTAAGAACCCCTGTCCTAGATCCTTAGGCTTAAATCCTTGTAATTTATGTAGTTGGATTACCTAAAATATAGTCTACCGTTATTCCATTATAAGTCTTTCTAACCTAAAACAATACGTAGCACGTCATATGAACAACTTTCGCCTGGCATACACGAATTTCAACAATTGAATGTGTATTTTTAGTGCCGGATAAAGTCAGGAAATGGCAATAAGAAGTAGCGTATTGAAGATGTTTTAAACACATGAGACGAGTAAATTCTGTCCTCTTTGTTGCGTTCTGTGAAAAGGTATTATGCACAATCTACAGTGGCGGTCATTCGATAAAACTTTGTTTTGCTACAAAAAAATTTCTATCATCTCATTATGCAACTATAAAAATTTTCTGGAAATTTATACAGGTTATGGTTACAGGTTTTTCGTATATTTCGAGTTTTCTTGAGCTTAGTAGAATATCTTGTACAAACAACAGTAATATATATTGTTTATTTTTTGTACTTGCCATTTTTTAATGTCAGATACATCTCTGATGAAATTTTATTAATAAATATCTATTCATATTTTTACATTTGATGTAATAATTTCGAGTATAATTCTACTTTTTACGATATATTACTTGATTTGAAAATCGATTTGTATCCATTTTAAAACAATTCCTTATTATTAGCTTTTAATTTCAACACAAAATTGTACGACTTTTTTTTAAAACACGAAACGTCTTTATTTTTTTCGATTGAATAATAGTTCATTATTTTTTTATGTGTGTCGTTATTAAAACCCAATGAAGTCATACCATTTTACTCAAAACTTGATGAGATTCAATCTAGCGTAAGTGATTATTTACTGATAAAAATAATTGCGATATAATTGAAATTATACTAATTTTTTAAAAGCAAAATCCGGAATTAATTTTTATTAAATCCTTATTGCACATACATTTTAAAAAGTACAGTGCAAGTCATCAAATCCATTTATTAGAGTGATAGAAAACCGCAACATAAGTAAAGAGAAGAAAAAAGAACGTTCTAAAGATACGGGAATCTGAAACGTCTTCGTCTTTCTTGTGTGGAACAAAAGTGTCTCTCTACACTTCAAAGTAAAACTATAAGTTGAAGCATAAGTCAGCCAGAAAAAAAGCCATTGTCCTGAAATGGTACACAACAAAATCAGTACCAAAAACAAACTCCCAAAAATATAATTTATTAAAAGAAATAAAGTGCAACAAAATGTCTACCCTTTACCGAGAAAAGAGTCTCAATCAACATATATGTCATCAAATAGACCCAAGAAGAAAAACGGATTCGAAGCAATGCCCTATTATCTTGGAGTTCCAGACGCTATCCCTACGTATGAAGTAGATTTATGGATCCCGTACAATTACTTAAATGCCAAAAGAAACAATATCCCTCCAGCAAAAAGGGAACGAGCTGCTGAAAAGGACCCTAAATTGAGCTTTCACTCAGAATGGCAAAGTTTAATCTGTCTTTGAGTAATGACGACGTAGAGTCAGAAATTATCTGGCTAGTCGCCAGAAACAAAGGATTTTAAATTTTAGAAAACATTAATCTTCATATCTCTGAAAAGTTGGTGATGTATTTGCATTGCATAAAAGGAACCTGTCGAAAGATAACAAACCTTATAGAAATCGAACGCTGGGTTTGAAATATTACGGAAAAATTTGATTTAAAATAGGGTAACGCAATTTTTCTCGTGTCTTAATTGTAATGAACATACTTCAAAGTGATGGGGATGTCAATTGAGTATAAAGTTTTGGAAATTCAGAAACAAAGCTACATTCATGAAGACTTCTTGATAAATTTTAAAAAAAATAGTAGTAAAAGGCTACAGTTTATATTGGAAACCTTCATAATAAATCATATTTTTGAAAAGGAAATGTTCAGAGCTTACTAATTTCATGGAACATTCTCAATATTTCATCAGTTCCCAATGTATATATTGTTTATTCTTTATCTAATATCGTAATACATTAAATTTATTTTTAATATTACCCTCCATATTGTAGGATTTTGATTATAAATACTGAAGAATAATTTTTTTAGTACTATATGATATTAAATACACATATAATAAAGACTGATTTATATTCTGAAGTACTAAAATAATTGTTACAAATATAATTTTAACGTATGTTTAAATTGTTATTATTTTCTTCTTTTTTGGTAATTTTTACATTACATTGGGGGTGGGGAGGGATAAAATTGATTGCTTACAGATGGCATTCCCTATCCTTGCCAAACGACTGATAACTTATCATCTTGAAAACAGCCCTTTCTTATAGGCCTTCTTACAGAATCAAGATTATCAGTTGTCTTTGCAGCATATAAAGTGTTATATCTACTCTATTAAACTTAACTGTTCCACCCTGTATTTGGAAGGATATAAGGTTAAGGATTTGGGTAAGGCTTGATACATTTGAATAAATAGACAATATCTAGTTCCTTTTCTAAAACAATCGGCATGGACCGCATTAGACATGCCATTGGTCAAAACTATTTACAAAGTTATTTCCGTCGAATGGGAAAAACTGATTCAGATTCATGCCCAATTTGTGACTGTAGTATATCCGTAATTGGGAATCATTTCAATATACGGGGAGTGACACACACAAAAAAAAAAACGAGACTGATCAAATAAATCATTGCACGTACGGAATCAGAGTTCTCCGGGACAGTATCAACTACAAAGTAGTTCTCTTCAGCATTCACACACTTCTGCATTCAGCTCTGCGATTGTTGGTATCAGTTCTGGAACGAGGTTTTTGGAAGGCCCTTCACAAAGAGTTTTATTAAAATTTGCTTTAATATTATTTTAATTCATATTGAATATAAATATTTTTTTAAAAAAAGTAAAAATGGTATGAGTGCAGTGCAAGATTTTTTAAGTATTGAATAAAAGTCATTATATAATACATCATTAAAAATATTTTTTAAATTTCTTTGGATGACCGCTTTAGACAAATAAGTTTTTAGATATATTTACTAAAAAGGATTTTTTGCATTTACTAACTATGGTGAAGATGAAAGTAGCTTGCATTAAGATTAATTTTAAAAATAAAATGCTCTTCTAATGATGAAAAATATATATTTTTACCCAATTTTTTTTAAAAAATTAAAAGTCATTCTTTTTTGTAATTTTTCGAAAGATCCTAGCTTTAATTTAAAACCACAACTCAACGAAGTTTTAACATTTTATGAAAACTGTACTTAATTATACCATTTCAGAATTCTTCGAAAAGCCAACATTCTAACAAGATACGTTAAGAACTTAAACACGCACTTTTCTATTTAATATGATATATTTTAAAGATTCTGAGACTTAGAGATAAAATACCAGTAATCCTCAATTTGAAATAAGTAGAACAATTAATTGACACTTAATAAGAAAATTGTAAGATTTTACATGTTTAAACGGAATTCATTCACGAATCTGGATATTAACCTAAGTCTAAAATCGTTGTATTCCGAGATAAATCCTTTTAAGAGATGCAATAGTTGCTGTCGATAATCCTCTTTAGGATCATTAATCTTACTCTCGGCCTCAGAATGCTAATAACTAACATTTAATTCACTTCAATTTCGTACATAAATAACTTTGGAAATAAGCTTAGGCTCTTTGGAAGAAATAAATAGATAGAACAAGTTAAGAAGATACCTGTAACATAAGGAAATTGTAATTTTGTAGCCCAAATTTACCAGACTACAATGTTCAGAATTTGTTGGGTTTTTTTTTCTACCCATGCCATATAAATTCCAGTAAAACATTTTTTTAAATTTTTCAACTAACATATAAAAGAATAACGTTTCGTGATTTTGTAAATTAAAGCTTGCATTTCTCTACGGATAAAACGGAATTTGAAACTATATTATTTACTGAAAAGTCCAACAAATTATATCCCTTTCTGAATCTGATAATGTTTATTAGTTAGCACGTTAACAAACTAGGCCGTTCAGATAAGAATACTATACCGTAAATTATCAGTAGGTAGCAGACTGTGTAAAATTAACTATGTATTATGCCGTTAAATGGGATAGATATATGTATGATTTTATACACTTATAATGTACATTTACACATGTATATATTTCAACGTATGATGTTTTAGTACATAATTTGTCGGATTAAATGAATTTTCTAAGCAATATGTTGCTTCAAATATTTTAAAGGCTTTGAAAATTTTATATTCCGTGCATTCCGGCACATTATACACAACGGTGTATAACGCGCACCTATACTTTCAAAATGTATTGTTTTATTTTAGGTATATTCACTGCATAACGCATACTTTTTTTTACGAAAAACATGAAATGCTCTTATTTTTTCAAATCATTTATTTGAAGTATTATACCCGGTTTTTGAACAACGGTATACTTCTAGAATAAAAACCTTAATTAGCAAGAGAAGAGGTGTTAGAAGGTGAAAAATCTTTACAAAAGGAGTCTAAATGTTCATGTTATTCTAATAAATCGTTAATAAAGAAATCGTATGAAAGTCATTTAAAAAAATGTAGGATATCTAACAATCTAAATGAAACGGGAGATGATTATTTATTTATGGATCAGAATAACAGTGATATTAAAGAAGAAACAGAATTCTAAAATGGACCTGAACATACAAGGAGAGCAAATATAACGAATTCTTCGTGTTATCCAATAATGAAGTATAATAAGTTATAAATTCCTTTGAGTAAACAGTATTGAGATATATGAAGGAATCTAATTTTTTTATGTTCATATTTTCTTCATTTTCAAAGCTGCCATTTTTATATCCAGCGTATAACGTGCTCCTTCAACATGAAATCTTCTTTTGTATGTTTTAAGACGCCGAAAAATACAGTCGTAAGTTTGGTACAAAATTAAAATGTATACGGTAATTGAAAGCCGTATAGCCTAAATTTTTAACCGATTAAGTTTTGATAAAACAATTTATTTAAGATATCAGAAATTAAGCATGGATATAATCGCAGCGACGAAATTAAAGTTATTAAAACTAAACGTTGCAGTAGCAATTGAAGAAATTAATATTATAAATAGATTTATACGTAGTGGTACTCAATAAGTACGATTGTGATTCAAGCACTGTAAAAGATTTCCCTTCTACTTATATGTTTTTAAGCAAATTGATATATTTATGATAAACCTGTACTATCGTTAAAATTAAATAAGTTATAGACTCACGCGATAAAATACTTTTAAAGTAGCAGGCATTTTTAATTTCCATACAAATTCAGTTGATGTATTACAGCCTTTTAAAGGCCAACATATTTTTAGAAAGCACCAAATGAAACTATACTCCAAACCCAAAGACTTTAAAAGCCTTCTCGAACTCCTAAGCTAATTGAAACCAACGAAACAGCTTAAAAGCAACTCGATGTCCTCAAAACACCATCAAATTTAAAACCTCTTCAGTACATCCCAACCACTCTCCAAAAACCTTCATTCAAAACAATTTCATTCCTTTAAAACTCTCTCAGACTTAGTCGACGCTGTGTACTATTTAAGAGGTACAAACTTAACCGAAATTATTAACCTCATTTTCCCAACACTAAAGACTGAGTTCATAATTCTTAATTTCCCATCTTACTCTTGACAAGCGCCGGAACTAGTGCACAAACTTCTGTGTCATCATAATCCAGCCCTTTGATTAAAGAATGATCCGTTGATCATCGCTGCGCATAAATTATTTCTGTAGCCCAAATGTGATTCTTCCAGGAAGTTGAAGCGCCTTTGAGACATCCTGGAAGTCGGATTTGTTTATTTACGTCATTAATTATAATTAGAAGCGGCCAAGTCAAGGCTCAGAGGAACGTACTTAAAGTACACGTTTTATGTATCCAAAGCGAGAATTGAAAGGCGAGCATTATTTTAAGTAAAGCGTAACCTTAATAAGCCTACAAGCTAATAAGATGACTTCGGCTTTAATTGATTCTATTTTCCCTTTGAAATTGAATGAGTGTTTTAAGTATTGGTAACAGCAGTTATTTGTACGTACGTTTATTAAATTAACCTGGGCTTTGTTATTAAGCTAGAAACGTTTCCTGCATTTATTGCCTTTTGTTATGGTGTTTCGAAACGCATTGATTCACATGAAAGTCATTGTTCGAAATTTATTGTTCCTAGTAATCATTAGGTTCTGAAATGAATGTGTGCTTAAAAATTAGAGAACTGAAAGAGGTCCGATGGATTTTGTGAACAGAAGTTTATATACTCTAAGGCTTATTTGTTGCCAAAAATTAATTTTTCACGTTTTGAAAATGTTTAATAGGTGGTTTGAATTTACATGATGTGCATTTTATGAACAGTTCCATCCATAACATTAAAACAAGAATTCAACGCTATTTGTTATTGATTTTAATTATACATTATTATATAGTAGAATCTCTCTCTCTCTCTCTCTCTTTCATCAGTAAATTAATAAGTATGTAATTCAATTGTTTGATGGGATGATTTAAAACTTCATACCTTTCTATGTATTAATTTTTAATTTAATTCAGTCATTTAAAAATGCTAATTTGAATATTTACATAATGAAATGATCCTTCTTTTAAAATGAAAGATTTAATGAAATACATTAACTTGTTAAAGGCAGCATAAAGTAAAATTTCTTGGCCCCGGAGAAAGCGTGTACTCTATACCAACGTTAGTAGTCTCGCGGGGTGATGGAGTCACTCCAATATCTTTTTTTTAAATAAGTATTTGTGTGTGTTGTACGTGATAAATATCATAATTCCGGTAAATAATTTAACTAAGAGATAGTGTACTTGCCTACTTTTAAGGACTTTTCAACTTTTCTTTGATAATTTGAGAAAAAATCTAATCAAACTGGACAAAAATGTTTCAAATGTACTTTACTTTAATAAAGGACTTAAATCACAGATACTTTTCAGCAACATTACAGGAATGATATTTGTAGGCAAAACTCTCATATTTTGTTCTCTCAAAGTTATTGTAGTTTGATTGTCATTTGGTAATTGACAAATAGGATGGTGAATTTTTTCTTCTTTGTGTGTTTTTGACAGGGTGCAGTGTCTTGTGGGTACACTCTTATGGCTTTATATTTTTCTTGATTGAGTTTTTTTGGCAGCATTTGAAAATTTCCCTTTCAGCTCAAACGTTTCATGTTCATCGATTTTCTATATTTATTTTCGCTATCATGATTAATATCCATTATTTCGTCAAGTTCTTCCCATGGTTGATCACTTTCAAACTTCATCCAATAGAAATTGGAGATGCCCACTTCTTTTTTTATATTCTGTTCATTTACATTTATAAACCATAATTAGCCATACAATACATAGCTAACAAAACCACTAATTCGTTTTACAGGGGGAAACTGCAGCTTGTTCATAAAAAAATGTTTCGGAACAAAAGTTGCCACGGGGAAAACTCAGACACACCAAGTGTCTTAAGATTGTATAAAAAATGTTTGTCATTCCCAAAAAAAGAGAGAAATATGCGACAAATGCATTTTAGTTCCCATGAAGACTATCATATAGGAGGATACTGACAAGATTATTGGTAACAAATAAACACTTTCCCAGAATTAATAATTTCTTGAGCCTGGGGTAACTCTGTGCCCCATGCGACAGCTCCCGGGTTGAAGAACATAACAGAAACAAGATAAAGTATTTCAAACATCAGATGCTACAGAAAAATACGTAGAATCTTCTTAATTTCTTATTACAGTTTATAAAGACTTACTATAAATCTAAAATATTATAAAAATAATTTTCAAAAGTCACTTTTTATTATATTTATTGTCTCTCACCCATTCGAAAACATTTCTAGTGTTTTAAATGTGGTAACAGTGAAACAGCTCACTAGACCTCACCACAATGCAAATTTAAAAGAGCAATTGTTATATTCAGTATTTTAAAAGTTGATGTATGCAATGCCAAAACATTTTTAAAGATAGAACACTAAAATGAAATACTTCTGTGTTGTTGAGATAAAAAGTCTATTCTGTGAGTTGAATTCGTATAAAATGTCGAGACGCAGATGTTATTATTAAAACATACGTGTAGCCTCAAACATAAGTGCTCTAGTACGTAATTTTCAAAGAATGAAATTTACTATAAGACAACAACCATTTATATTATGTATGTCATTTGAAAGAAGTTCACAGTACATTATTAATACTCATAATTTCGTGAATTTTACAAAAAAAAAATATTCTCAAAAGTTATCAACAAGTCCCAAAATGGATCACACAGTCATAATACCAAATCCAAAACAAATTTCAAATTATACTTTTTCAGTTACCAAACATTATAAAACACTGGTTTTTATTAATACACAATACAGAAAAGGATTTATATATTCAAACAAATCCAAAATTATGATAAAAAATATTATAATCGACACACGATTTTAACATTAAATATGGCAATTAAGTTTTATAAAAAATAAACAATTAGCTCAACATAATCAATTCGAGATGGATTTTAAAATAAACAATGAATTCAACTCACAAAAACAATGAATTTTTTTAAAAGAAATTTTTTTTAAAAAAATCGTTGTTTTTAATAATTCAAGAATAATTCGTAAAAATCAATAATGATTCATTCAACAAGTAATCAAAAATTTGCAATTCCTCAGCTAAAGGATTTCAAATACTTAATATATTTAATTTTTACTGAAATTACATAGTTATTACAATTAATAATACAATTTTATACATAAGTCAGAATTACTACTAAAACACTTTGAATTAATGTGCATTAAACTTTAATTCAATAGCAATTTGTATAAAGTTAATTAACGACATTTTCAATATCTACTAATATTCTCAAATTTGCTTTTGTTCTAAATCTTATTTCTGTTATCATTTCCATTTTAACGAAATTATTCCTGTTAATGATGCAAATATATTTTTCATTATTAATGTTTTGAGTTTAATAACATTAACAAAATCTAGGAATAATTTATATTTTTATAGGTAATTGTTACTAAGATATCTCGGATTTTGTGTTTAAGCAATTGAAAAATATTTGAAAATGAGTAAACAATCGCTTGCAATTCATTCCCATACAGAAAAATAATGTATTCGTTTAAAAAAACATTTACAAAGAATCCAATAGAAAAGGTAATTATAATTATTTTCCAAGTTGTTTTTTGGAATATATTTTTTGGTATTTCATTATTTCCAATTTCGGTTCTCAAATATATGTAAGCATTGTAATTTCCAATAATATTTCTTTATGGTTCTGAGCATCAAGATTACTTATGATAAAAAAAACTAATTTAAGCATGATGATTATTTAAATATAATAAATTTTAAATATACATTGTAAATTTATCTCTGTTTGAATTATGTACATTATAAAGGACACTTTTAAAAATTACTTTTAAAATTATTCATATTTTTAATAAAAAAAAAGTTTTTTTAAACTTAGAATAAATGCTGATATTTGAGGCAGATGGTAAAAGTTATGAGATGAGTCATTTTTAATTTATGTATGTGTATTCCGATTAAATTATAGAACGTCAGTAAATTGTGCATATGTATTTTTTGCATTAATCGTATATAGCAATTCTCAAATCTATATTCAAAGAATAAAAGTTGCTTGAATTTTATTTTAATATTTCTTATTTTCTCTCTCTCTCTGTTTTTATTTTTTTTTTTTTTTTTATTTATCTTTATTTTATTTTCATAATGAATGGTTATATTTAAAGATTTTTCAGTGGGGAAATCAGCGCGAGGGGGGAAAATAGAAATAAATTTATCTTGAAAACCAGAAAATAAAATTGTTCACAAGGAATATGTTGAAACATATAATACATATTTTCAAAACAATTGTAATTCCTATTTTTGTAATATTCAAATGGATTGGATTAATATAAATTCTGATGATTTTACTGTCACCATTAATAGTCTCTTTTATTTATAAGCTACTAATAATAGATTAATTGTTGAAATATGAACATATACACAGTTATAAATATAAAATATTATTTGGAAATGATAAAATATTACTTAAACTTGAAATGACTGTAGTAAATATTAATAAAAAGCGATATTTTCAAATGTAATTCAGCTTAAAATAAATACTGTTGTTAAATATATATCTAAAACGATACATTTAAATATTTAACACAGCTATACTCAACGGGATTAGGAATAAAAATTTTAAAACTTGTAACATATGTATTATACATGTTCCATACATATGCATCATACATGTCACATACATATACTATATTACACATGTTAGATACATATTTATTATACATGTTACATACATGTGTGTGTGTATTATACTAGTTAACATATATGTGTTTCATTTTATACATGTAGCACAATATATACACTCAATTCTTTATTTGCACGATTTTGAAATAACATGGTAAACGAATTTAAGGAATTTTTCTTCCTTTTACACACATCTTTTGTTCTAGCATAAATTCCAAAAAATATTTGAAGTTTCATGCCATTTGGATGAGGATGATTTGATCAAATTTCTGACAGTTATTAACAGCTAGTTTAATTCAGGAGGGCTTGAATTTTGCTACAAGTATGGAACGTTATTTTCTTACTCATGATTCCGACATAGAGCATGCATTGAAACTTTAAGGTAATCTTTTCTATCGCAGGATATCGAGAATTATGCCAGCTACTTGAAAAAAAACCCGAGGTAATTATTAATGAACGAAATTTTTCATTTGAATCAAAACCTATACATATCTGACACACTTATTGATTATTTCATTCATTTCCTACAATTAACTCACACTCTCTATATATTTATTTATTTATTTATCTTGGTGGAATTTTCAATCGTTAATAAAATGCACTTTAAAGAGCTCAATTGAGCTAAAATTTTATATGCATGGTTATTTTGGATGAGAATACAGAAATTTAATTATAACTAATAAAATTAATTAATTAAAACTAATTATTCAAAAAATTACAAATACAGCCACGTTGACATCATTTTTGGAGACTTGGGTCAAAACTTTAAAATATTTTTTTTCACACGTTTTAAAGCATTCAGCTGAACTGAAATCTTATATACACAACTGTTTTGGATGAAAATATGATATAAATATTTAAATTAATTGTAACTATTTAATAAAAAGTAGCTAAAATAAAAATTTTCTTTGTTAATATAAGTAGGAATCGACTTATATATATTTTTTTTTTTATGTTACTTGTTTTTAATCCAATTCGTAATAAACGTGCACGCTTGTTATTAAGTAGCGATTAATAGTTAAAATTTTATTCCTAATTTCACAATTTGAATTTTTTTTTTGTTTTATGTACTTATAGACTGATTTCTCAATGTACATTATTTTTATTTTAAAAAAAATTAAAACTTAATTGTTTTTGTTTCATAAATGTGACCTTCATGTACCACATGGATTTCATTATTACTTTTTTGTACGATTTTTGGAAAAAACATTTAGAGATTTTTCATTTTACACGATTTATTTTTGCACGGGTTTCTAAAGAATATACCTACAGTGTAAAAAAAAAAAAGATTTGGGTGTATTTTTGTTTTCAAATTTCTTGTTTTTATTTAGAACTATTTCTATGTTCTAATAACAGAAATTTTACGCAAGGAAAAATGAATCTATGCAGGGATTTTACAATATCGCCAATTTCTCTTCCTCAAAAATCCAAAGTTAATCCAATCAAATTTGAACCATTTCCGGAAGTAATCATCCAACGTATAAGAGTAGAGAGAGAGAGGAAGAGAAAAATTCGGAAATAACCACCACCACTGGAAACCGCAATTCAAATGCGTTGGCAAAGCGTGGAAAAGGGAATGCAGCACTTTGCAAACAAGATTTGGCGAAAAACTTTCCACCGTTTCCGCTGATGCCGAAAATTTGTTCCGAATCGGGATGATAAATTGTTCTTTTCCCTGTTCCTCCCATCGGGGTCGACGTCATTGATCGTCTGCTTCGGCAGAAAAGAGTTTTCCCAAACTTCCACTGGAATCTCATTGCTCCATTGTTCATTTACATAAATCTTCTTCACAGATAGATTTCTTCACGCCACGCGTCGAATAGTGTAATGTGCAGGGTGTCTCCAAAGTCCTTGACACATTTCTTCAATGATTTATTTAATAAATGACGTTGTGGCGTGAAAAGAATTTACAGATTTCTTCTCAACTTAGTGTAAGAAAAAGTTAATTTTTTTTTCTTTTAATTTAAACTAGTTTGGTTGAAAAAGGTATAGTGTCATGGAATTTCTATAAAATGGTTAAATTTGTATCATAATGTAAAATTGATGTAACTGTACGATAAAATAACATTGCATATACTTCGCTTAACTATGCTATATTTTTTATAGATTAGGAGCTATACGAACATTTGAAAGCAATGGAAAGGAAAACTGATTATAACTGCATTATTTACCTTAAAATCCTGCATATATTGCACACCTATGCTTTGAATCTGCTTTTTTAATTTTAAGGTGTATCCAACGTACGATACACACTCCCTTTTTTGTTAAGAAACATGAGATCCACGTGTGCAATACTCATACTTTCAGATGTCATTTATTCGAGGTATTATCCCAAGATTTTTTAAAAAAAATAGTATATTTCTAGAACAACAACTCATTAAGTCAGTGGCGGAACGGAGAACATTTAAGCCCCCCTTAAAGTCAAGTTTTGGGCCCCTAAGTTGAAATTTTACAAAGGGTAGGTACTTGGCGGCAGTCAGGTTTTGGGCCCCCAATGGTGCGGGGGTGTTCGTTACGCCAATGCATTAAATCCATAAAGAATATCGTTTCTTTTAAATAAACAGTATTTCGATATATGTAGAAGTCAAATTTTCTTTATGCTCATCTCTTTTTTTTTAGTTTTAAAGGTATCATTTTGATACCTGGCGTATAACGCGTACTCGTAAATTTCGATCACATTTTTTTGTTTTAAAAGTGCACATTATTTACCAGATTTTATCGTACTAAAATTTCATATATCCCGAAAACAAATTTTATCGGACTGAGTTAACTTTGGATAAAATGTAGTATGTGGGGCGCAATTTGGCAATGTTAGGAGGATTTTAAGTTAGGTCGTCGAGCCATTTTAAGGATTACCAACACTAAAAATTTGCCAAACCCTTGCCGTGCCAAAAAATCACCAAATAATTTAGCGTGCACTTAAATCGTTTTCATTGAAATGAAATTAGAATTAGAATAATTTTTAATTTTCTCGAAATTATACATGTTGTATTTCATAATCTGAAAATGCAAATTATTAATTATATGCTTTATGATTTTTTCTTTACAGTAAAAATTCCGGAACACACATTTTATAAATTTAATCGAGATTTAACGTAATATCTTCCAAAGTAAAACTAATTTTAATTAAAAAAATATGAAGAATGGCTTTCTTTTAAATTTAAATATATTTCCAAAATAAAATAAATTCAAATCACATCGCAATGTAAACATTATTCAACCAGAGAATGATAACGTAATAACAACGTTTAATACATTTATGCACTGTAAGGAAAAATAAACCAATTTTAAAATTAAATGTGTGCTATTTTATCAGTAAAATAAACTATAATGGCAATTTTACCTTTCATTTAGAGTAAATATAAGCCAAAAATGCACAAACATGTGATAGATGTTTTTGATTAGATAAAGGATGATGAATTCCTTCGTTAATTAACAAATTCTATGTTTTGTTTGAATAAACGCGTCAAAGACGGCAATTTAAAGGCAATGGTTTCAAAGAGCAAAGAAACAGATAAACTGAAAATAAAAGATATAACAAGATAACAAGGCAAAAGAGGAAGTTTACGAATATTTTGCGGAAATATTTAAGTATACGATTTTCATAAGAATAAAAGTTTGAATATCATTTTCACTGTTATAGTAAATAAGGAAATATAACTCACACATTTTAAAAAGCCTTATTAAATCTATATTTAAAAAAAAAACCAAGTAATAAAACCTAGTTGAATATTGTTATATCAGTACTATAAAGTAAATAAAACAGTGAAAATTATCAATGTGTGTAAAGTACAGTTGAATCTATTCCAAAACAAATACAGAAGTAATTTTTGAAATGTTTTAAACCATTGTCAAAAAAATTGAAATAATAATATTCATTATTCAAAATCATTACTAATTAAATAAACAAAGATTTATATTTTAATAATAATTGCAAACACAATTACGAAACAGCATTATACATCCAACATTCTTATTTATAAACTTAAAAATGAAACTTATGCGTCCAATATAACTATTAAGTTCGTAAATACGTAACGAGAGAAAGCTGTAAATTATAAACTTCTGTATAATAGGCCAACACTATTACAGCTGTGAAACTCATCAAATTAATAAAGTTCTTAAGAATGTATAATTTATTTGTGTATATGACATTCAGCATTATTCGTGGTATAAATAGCAACAAAAACAAAATGATATCAGTTATGCTAATATTGATTTAAGGCAGCGTTTCGTTTTAATTCATTAAAATATTACTCTAACGAAATGTGTGTGCCAATGCACAAACATTAATTAATTTTAAAGTTTTATTAATAAATAATAACTCAATAACAAACAAACAACAATAAAACAACACAAATTAGTAAAACTTCCAAAAACGCGTATAAAAATAAATAATTCTGCTCAAATAATTATTCATAATACAAATGAATATATATCGGGCTAGGCAGCAAAAGTAAGAAAAAAATCAAAACATGTTTGACTTTCGAACAGGGATTTTTACGATGGGAAAAAGAATGATTTCTCCTATTTCCCTGCTAATGGAAAATGAGAAATAGCTCGCGAATAGAAATAAAAAGCCAAACGTTGTTTTCCCTCTGTTGATGACGAGGTTATTGCTGTTCAGAACCCAGGTGTGGAATGTAGTTTAAATTTTTTTTTCTTGAATCCATCCCCAGTTTCTATAGATTTTAGTCGTTATGCCATTTGTGGGAATTGTACGTATTTGCTTGAAGAAAAATCTTATTTATAGAAAAAAAAAATGTCATGCATTTTGTTCTCCCATCTTCCGATAGCGATTGTTTGATATGATTTGTTTGAAGGAATATTTTTAAAAGTTAATATTTATCAACAACTATGCATTCTTAGAATTTATAGAGTTAGCTTAGAATTTTTACACAATATTTAGCAGCAAATTGTTGCAATTTGTTTGATTAAACTTTATATTTTTGTTTTGAACTTTTATTGATACTTTATTACAAATATGTTTTTATATAATAATTCATGCAAATTATTTAAAAAAAAACAATCCACATTAGTCAATTTAAAGACAAGCATATACCATAATACTAATATTATTGAAAAATATTTCGATATATTTAATACCATTTTTAATAAAAAGAGAAAACATCTTGAACAAAACTAAAGCAGTCTGCCCCCTTTTTAAAAGTTAGGATCCCCAAAAATAGAATAATTTTTCTTATTGATAAAATACCTCACTATTATACAGTGTATAGTGAATTATTCAATTTTTTGGAATCTTTCTTTTTTTTTATTGGGAATCTTGTATATCACTCTTATCTTTATTGGAAACTGAATTTTGATCTTTATTTGTTAAAAACTAAATAAAAACTACTTTTGTCAAATCATTTTCTCATTTTGGAAATTCAAAATAAATAATTTTTTGCATAGTGAACATTTTTATACTTTAATTGAGTTTTGATAATTGAGTATGTGTATCAGATGTGGGGAGAATTTCTGCCAGTTTTTAAAAATACAAATTTTCGAATGAACTACCGTCTATATGACATAATGATAAGTGAAATCATTAGCGAATGAAATACGTAGATACAAGCACACAACGCTTACAAAAATCTCCGAAATTAGGGAAAGAAAGATAATGATAGCACTAGATATTATTTCTTGTGCGAGTTAGACAAATATACAACTAAAAGTGTAGCATGCCATAGTCTATTTGACAAGAAAGACACACTAGATAATAGCACATGTCTTCAAGGGCTTGGAAATTCAGGGAAGAAAATAAAAGCTATTAATATCCGGAAATATGTTGACCACCTTCACTCGTTGAAGAACAGATCCTTGATCATCCCACAGAAAACAGTTTGAATCTACTTGTTCCAGAAATAGCGGATGACTTCACCATTAAAGGGACAACTTTCGAAAGTCAGAAAGCAGTGTTGAATGTTACCAGAAAATTGGATTCTTTCCCCATCAGCTTATATTAGGGACCGACGAATTCCTTCCTACCTTCTTTAGTTTAAAAATGAACCTTCTTGAAGTAAATTGTCACAAGAAATAATAAATAAATTATTTACTGGGATTTACTATCATCGACGGAATGTAGGCCTTCTGAGCAACCTACATCAACGTCTAAATCAGAGTTTCATCCCAAGAATGATTACTGAATTCATGGCAGGATGTACAAGGAATCATTGGGCTGTTTCTGACTCCTTTTACTTTCTTCAATTAGAATCTGACCACATTGGGTCATGAAGAACCCTCCATAGTTAATCAGTATGGTGTGGTTCAGCTTCACTATAGCATGGGGCTTCATATTAATGTCATTACTCGTCAAACAATAATATAAGTTTGGTCGGGAGATTTTATCCTATCCTCTCTCTCCATATTCTCCATACATTATGCATTCTCACCATCTATCTCACATTTCAATTTCAGCCGAAAAAATCTTTTGATGTTGTAAAAACTACAATCTAAGGATTTTTTTTCATTCCAATATTTTTTTGTGTGTGAGAAATAGTAAGAGATCATTAGTAATATTGAATAAGTACAATATAAGGTTTGGTTCATTTTTTTGTTCCCTTCATCATCACCAAGAACGCATAGAAATTTACACTTACTTAATGCTATGACATATCGTTTTTAAATATTGGGAATATCCCCAAACTCTGTTTTCAATTACGTTCAAAATATTAAACGTAATATACGCAATATTTAAAATGATAGTTTGAAAACGTAATCGAAATATTAAACTAATATAAATTTAGTATTCTGAAAAAAATCATGAACTAAGAAATATATAGTTTATTATTCGGAATATAAATTCAGAAAAATTCTCAGTCATAAATTTGTTAGCCTTAATTTAACTACAAATTACGAATATTATTTTAAAAATATAAACTATCAGATAACTTAAACGAAATTTTACATACATGGTATAACAATTATTCATAGATGTTACGCAAAAGTATGGTATACACATAAAAATCCTTTTAAATATAGGCTTAAGCGAATTCAATTTAAAAATTATATATTTCCTTGAACTCTTCCTAAATCATTTTATTTGAGATTGATTGTACTCTATCATCAGTGAGTCTATGTTGGAATACAAATAAATGATCATTTGCTTAAAAATATTCACTAAGTAATGCATTTTTCTATATAAATGGGAACTTATTAACCATTAAACTGATTAATCTTAAAAGTGCATTAAATCTCACTCAATTTACAAAACTTCCAATAATATTTATTTAAAAATCTTTTCGAATCATTAAATCTATGAATATAATAAAAATTCAAAGAATTTAGAGAGTAAACTTCATACGACTCTATCGTTATAAAACAGATAAGAAAACAGCATTCAATCTAAACTACTAATTAAAGTGTAGGCGTAGGAGGAAATTCAAATCGTATCGATTTCATTATTGGAAACGCATCAACGGTTATTTATATCATGATTAATTGTTCGGCATAATTAAACTTGTGAACTATTGAATATTATATTACCCAAACTCTCATATTTTGAAGCTCTAATTCTAAATATCGCTATTATTTGGTTGACTGAATTTCCATTGCATTTAATTTGCTTCATGGGCTATTTGCTAGAGTTAGAAGATTGCACATCATATGCAATTTAATATAATTATTATAGCTGTGAGCTCCATTAACGTCATATGTATATCGATATAATTCACATCAAATAATTACATTGGTTGACGGATGGTGCAAAAGCGCAGAAATAATGTTATAACATTGTACTTATTATTTGTACATTAATAAACTCTGCAATACATTATCTGTAATAATTGCTTATGTATTAAAAATATATAAATAAAGTAAAATACCACAGTTCAGAAAAGCATTTAATCCTGTGACGTACGCATACCTCTCTTAGAGGGAGGTTATGTCTAAGAAGGATGTAGATATAAGCGCCAAGGGATAATCTCTAAGGCAAAAATTTAAAATCAGTTGGTCCGGGGGTTGGCACCCTCTTGCGCACGTCACTGATTTGATGAGCTTAATTTAACGTTGTTACTTCAAGTTGATTAAGAATTAAATACAATTCTAAGAATATAATAGTCAGGTTTTTTATGAAACATGCGATGCATCAAAAATGAAGAAGATTATTAAAGCTTCTAGAAATTAATAAAATACTGGATGGGCATTAAAAACATTTCTAAGAAAATTCTCTACAAGAGTAAAAAATTTGTTCTCATTTTGTTGTGTGTGTGTGTGGATCAATTTAGTATATTTTTAAAGTTTTCCTATAGTAAAATTTCTACAAAATAGATCTATTATTACCTTACTAGTAAAAGGAAAATTGTCGCTTTCAATATTCAATTTTGTTCATGCTGAAACAAGTTTAGTCACCAAATATGATCTTGCGAATTTATTTCACATAACTTAAAAGATAAGCTTCGATTTGTAAAAAAATAAAGAGCAATTGGATGAAAGCGTATAAACACGAATGATAAAAATATACACGTTAACAAATAAAACCCCCCACATACATTTAAAAGTACACAATGCAAAATATTAATGCATTAATAAATATTTTTATGGCAATTAGTGTCAATGTAAATAATTATATGTTAACTATGTAATAAGACTAATACAAATTAATTTCTTTCAGAGAAAAAGAAGATGATATTTAATGAATAGTTTTGATATTCCTAGGACACAAAATCATAAAAGAATTGTCTAATTTTTAATTTCGCAATTTATTATGAAAATAACCTTCTTTATAAAATGGGATAAATTAAAATTATAACAATATATTCACATAAAGATAGGCACACGTATATATACAATAACAAATTATGTTTGAAAAAGATTAACAATTTTAGAATAAACACATTCCTTATCTCAAATTTAATTTTCAATTTATAAGCAAAAATTAGAATATTATCTTAACAAAAAATGTAAATATCAATTTTCCCCAATTAATTTTTTTAAAAAATTTACATCGACTTTAATTCAATGTTTCACTTTTCAAAAACTGAAAAATCCCTTACACTAGCAAAATAATGAAAATCAAACAGCGAGAAATGTATAAAATTCTTTTAAACACGTTTTTTGATGGAAAATGTCACTATTAAATTCAATAAAAATAAATTCTAAGTTATAATAATGTTTGGTACCAATTAAAATTTTCTCCTTATCTATTCCTCCCCTTTCTTTGATAAAAACCTCATCTTTTTCTAACAGTCTTTGACATTTAAAGGTATATTTTTTTCATAGAGGTTTCAAACACTAAAGCAATTATATATATTAACATGAACAAAATCACATATTCATGAATAAGGTTTCAGACGAAATTAATTTATTTATTTAAATTTATCATGTATTTATCTTATTGACTCTTTGGAATATTAAAATTCTACTTCAGAGACTATTTTCTTGTAAAAACGATGGGAGTTTTTAGAAAAAAAATTTGCATATATTTAGATTCTACTTACTGTTAATAATTTATATGAGCATAAATATAATATCAGTAAAAAGGAATGGTAATCAAATGAAATTGTAAAGCTGAATATATCACTCGCTTAATGTCTTGGGAATATTTGAAACCAAAAACGTAAGAAAGAAAAGTACCAAAAGTAGTAATTTTGATAAGAAACCAAAAAAGTAAGGCTCAATTTTAATCAAGCATTTATTATGCATGAAAAATATTAGTTTCTTTTTCTTGATATAGAATGTTGAAAATAAGTCTTATATTTATCTGAATCACTTATACATTGGGAAAATAAGATATAAGATAAATAAATTTAGGATCAAAGTATTTTGTGATTATAAAAATAAGAACATGCATTCTTCTTCTCTAAAGGGGCTGCGCGTTGATATTTATCCTGGTATATACTCCCCAAGAGCTGGTATCACTTTTTAGTGTGGCATCATATAGGCGATACCAATTACCCCCAAGTAATTTAGACGTCCAGTTTCCACCCAAAGGAAGGCATCTAAGCACTGGCGATGCGAAACCGTACTTAGGATTTTCATTTTGCAGAGAGCACCCAAGCCAAGCAGGCTATCAGGGGATTTTTTTCATGCCGTATAATCAACCGATCAATTTTCTGCATCATGAAAATCCACCCACATGGGCTGGGGTCGAACCCGCAACCTAAGGTGCAGAATGCCAGTGAAAACCAACTACGCCACCCAGCCAGCTAGAAAATGCATTCGATTAATAAAGTACAATTTATTAAGATTAATAAAGTACCATATTTTCACGAAATTATTGAATACTAGTTATCAAAACAAATCTATGTTTCAAATTCCATGAAACATTTTTTGCATATCATTTAGAAAATTGCAGATTATTATTACAAGAAGTAAAATCGCTTTTTCGTTGAAATAAAGTCATTTCAAACACTTTTGTTCCTAGAACACAATAGAATGAGTTATAATTAACCCTTCTATCTTTGTTCCTGATTTATAATTCTGTAACAGAAAAATCCCACAACAACTCTTAAAAATGTAAATAATGCCCCTTCACCTGTTCAATTGTTCTTCAACTAAAAACTAGTATTGATCCGTTGTATTTTTAAATTAAAAAAAAAATTCAATGTTACTGCATACAAAATACATTTTCGTATAGTCTAAAATATGGTGGATTACAAGAGCTATACACGATAATGCTAAAAATAATTTCTCATTCTAAACAGTTCAGTAATGTATTAACTAGTATTGATAGTCATGAGGGAAAATGTTTCTTAAAGAAATATAATAACTGTAGGTTACAATATCAACGTGTTTCCAAAGAAATTAATCTATGTTTATTTACCACATTTAATTCTAGTTTATATCAAAAAGAACAAAATAAAATAACAACTCATCCTTCCCAAAACATTCTTACTCCAGTACAACCCCTGATATCAGCACCCCTCAGGTTTCTCCACGATCCAACACTTAATTACTTTAAAACTTGTTGAACTGAACCATTGTGCCTGCTGACAGAGGAAGTATAATCTTGTTATGCGATGTAATAAATGCGGTAATAAATTACGCGGGATAATTACACTTTCCCAATTATTTCTTCTTTGTTTTCTCGTACCTTTCCTTCCCTCCCTGTGCGTTCACCCCCGAGTGTTCTCAGGAACAATGACTGGATTTCGATTGGTTTTCCCATTTATGGTAAAAGGGAAGAGAAAAAGCTATTTCGGTGACTCGGAAGGTCTACAAGATGGTGATCATCGCAAAATCATAAATTTCGGAATGGATGGTGCACGGTAAATTGGACTTGGGAGGTGCAAAAATTGTTATTTGCAGTGAAATTTATGGCAAATTTACGGTTTGGTAATTGCTGCAAGTCATGTGTTTGGACGTTAGGAAAGAAAAGAGAAAATGGAAATATTAAATCATATTTTGAATTACAATATTTCCTTTGTTTAAGTTGAAATACATTTAGTTAGGACTTGAATCCTTAAGAAATAAGAAAACTCATCAGCAGGGTTCCAAACAGGAGTTGAACTGAAAGAAAAATATCATTTTATTTAGGTTTGACATGTCTTCAGTCATTTTGTTACTGTAGCCAACTTATTAATGTTTTCTAATTTAACATTGACCAGAAAATTCCTATCATTACATGTACATTTCTTCTCGATGTTCACGAGAAGTTTTCTGTTTTAGTTTCACATGAAACTGCTTGCACAAGAAGGTAGATTTAATTAATTTAAATGAACTATTAGATGATTTTTTTAAAGAAAAAATATTAGTCTGTGTTATATTTTTTGCATCTCAGCATGCGATTATCCATGGATGTTTGTATCGATTATTTCGATGGACATATAGTAGTCAAATGCGATTTTGATAATGGGTAACAATATCAATGTTCGCCGTTCTCTGTTCAGCGCTCATATCATACATGTTGGTTAATTGTATCAATTCACATAATGCACCAATTAAAAAAAAGAATAACATGTTTTAAATTTTAATAGAATTACATTTTTCATGTTTTTGTTTTGTTTATAATAGAATTACATTTTTAGTGCAAATAAGAATATAACTAAAATAAAATTATTCATTCGGAACTGAACCAAAATGATAACCGGAACTGAACTGATATATATATTTTTTAGTTAAACCAGAGCGAGAGAAAAAAACTTCGGTTCGAAACCTTCCTCATCAGTGTTACGTTTTTATTACTGAGACGTATAAAAAAAAATTGTAAGGTAAAAAATAAATCAAATGCTCTCTATCACATTACCTCCATAGAGTATCCTTTTCTAAACATTCCCGAGAGAATTTTACAATCAAAGAATGTCAGTATAAAGGTATATCAGAAAACATAAGTAAATGAGATTTAATACTTTAAAGAAATACATATGAAATAAAAATGCTACTACAGGATTCAGTGCGAACACAGTTCATGTTTTTATAAATCAAAAACATGAGTATTAAAGTATTGGAATGTAATTAAATATTTTCTTCAGTTTGTAAAATTAAGGCAAATATTATTGAAGTTGAGTATATATAACATCTAATTTAATATAGTAAAGATCTCCACTTTTGGAACAACGTCGCATAATACATGTTAGGCTGATAAATATGAAATATTCTTAGAGTATATGTATCTCGTACAAAAACAATAAATATTCATATTTAAAAAAAATATTTTTAAGAAAATACAAATTTTTGTTTGCTTACATGCATGAAAAATTAGTAAAATTTTATGTAAAATACATTTTTAAGCAAATATTTGGATTTATTTGTGTTAAAAATTTCGCAGAGCTTTCACACAGCATTAAATCTAAATAACTAACCTAAAAATAAAATTTCAGGTAATTATCTACATCTTTAATGAACTATTTAATAAGTAATACCTTTAAATGAACATTGAAGAAATGAGGTTAAGTACCAAATTATGTGACAATGACACTCATTATAATACTACATAATTAAGGTAAATTATATTTAGGAGTTATTAAATTTATATCTTAAATATAATATCTTTCATCGGACCAATGGCGAAATATTTAATTTTTCTCATAAAAAATTTACTTGAATTTTTATATGAGAACGAAAATAATATTGACCAAATGAAACACAATAAATGTTTTAGTTAAGTTAGATTTCCGTTAAAATTTTTTATAAATGTATATATATAATTTAGTATTGGCAAGAAATATAAACAGGGTGATGTGTTAAGGTACTATGTTTACTTATCTTTCGGTATTTCATACAAATATTCTTATATCTATATTAGTAAGTAGTTATAATTAATTTTTCCTGTTGCATTTTATTTAATAATAGCATTAGTAGTAGTAGTGTACTTTGTTTTCTAATAATTATACATATCTTTCAAGTTTTTTAAGACATTTGTAATGGTCCTGTTCCTCCAAGACTTCGTGTCAATAATTAATTGTTAGTTACACACCTAACGGGATGTAATAGTAACTTTATCTCTTCGAAATTAAATGTTCAGCATTTTTAAATTAAGAATTTTATAATGTACATCATCCAATTATATGGAACAATCAGAAGTGACATCCTTGGCAGTCATGGGAGGTTTTGTACTTCCGGTTGTCGTTTTGTATAAATACCGAAGAGTTCTGTAGAATTCACGCCGATTTTTGTCCTCGTCATGTAAAACACGCGTGTATCGCATTTGTGTTATGTGTGTTACAAGTTTGTGATATGTTCTTCTACTGAAAATAAATGTGTATCGGAATCCATAACATTTAATTTAATCATGCCAATGACATTTACATCCACAAACTAATAATCGAAATCAATAATTAAGTAATTAAAGCCTTCCAAACTATACCCCACGACATATATTTATATAAAATCGATTATATACATTTTTTTATTTAAAAGCACGGTTTCTTCTTTCGTATCTTTAGAGCCGTAAACAGTTTAATACATTTTTTTTTAAAAAAAGAAATGCAATTTAAAGAACATGTACGTAAATAGAATTGCCTTTTTGTTTTCAATGTATTCTGCATCGAATCTCAATTTTTAAACTATCCCCTTCAAACACCCCTCTTTTCCTAATCAGTATTCGTCTTTAACTTCCCCAACGTAAGTGCAAGAAAAGAGACTCCTTCTCTACACAGTCTCAACGCAAACCCAATTCTAAAAGGGGACACTGACGATAGATAGATGGATAGGAAAACGGGTGACCTGTATCCATGGAAACGCAGACGCGAACCACCATTAATCTTCGTCAATGCAGCGTCTTTTCCTGACAGCCTAGAATTGCCATCTTTCCAGTTTGCACGGTCACCTGGGTGACCCCTCCGGAATAGAAAACGGAAAAAAAAACTGGAATTCCGTAACGATCCTTTTGCTTCATACTGAAGCGAGGAGAATGACTGAAAAATGGGAAAGAGAGGAATAAAGAGGGAGAAAAAAATAAAAATGGCGGGAAAAAAGGGTGGGAAAAGTTGATGTGAGGCAAATGGGATATAAATTGTTTATAGATGTAACGACGTAGTAGAGGGTCTTCTTGTTCGTTGTCTTGTTTTTATTTGTTTGTTTTACTTTTTTGTCCTTAGTTTAGGATGGAATCCGTTTATCTGAGCAGAAACAGGTTAAAAAGAAGAGAGATAGAAACGATTTGAGATCAGTTTTTGGAATGGATTGACGCGAGGGAAAACTTGGCACACACTTCGAAGAAATATATATGTATATATATAAAAGAAATAAAAACAACTCCATTTAACACAAATAATATTAATAAACGCATGAAAATTCTAATTACTTCAAAATCTGACGTATAGAGCGTACCTATACTTTCAAGCTGCATTTTTTAGTTTTGGGGAATATTCGCCGTATAACGTGCACCCCCTTTTTTTTAATAAAAAAAACCTGAATTGTACGTGCGCAATGCTCCTATTGTTTGAAGCTGGTTTTTCGAGGTATTATTCCAAGCTTTAGAAAAAAAATTTTATGCTTCTAGAACTACAACTCTGTAAATTTATAAGGTATGTTATTCCTTTTAAATAAACAGTATTTCGATATATGAGAAGTATACTTTCTTTTATACTTATCTTTTTTACTATTTTTAATGCAATAATTTTCATACCCGGCGTATAATACACTCCCATGAATTTCGATCTTTTTTTTGTGTGTGTGTGTTAAAACTGCGAGTTATACGCTAATCAAAATTCTTCAAAAATTATTACAATTAAAGACTTATATTCTATGTGCAATGCATATTTCTTTTTAAAAGTTTCTTAAATAGATAAATACTTAGAAAGTTTCTTAAATACTTTCAGCGTATACATTAATCCTGTAGCTTTCCATGCACTCTAAAAATAAACGAAAAAGTAAAAAAAACTTGTTAATAATTTATTTAATAGCCAATAAAAAAGTATGGATGAAAAATTAAGCTTTCCAGATCATAAAATTGTTTAAAAGTGTTAGAAAATTTTGTTTTTCCAGGATACAGTTAAGTTTGTAGATTTGTGTTGCCATATCTGATGTAATTGTATAAATAAATTATATATTGTCAATAAGAGTTAATTTAGACAAATCACTGCAAATAATTACATTTTGCAACTTTTTTTTTTCAATTTTATTTGTTGTATTCACTAATCTTAAACCCTGTTTTTACTTCTTTCATTATTTCATATTTGCACAAGGATATTAAAAATCTATTAATAAAAATAGATGATTTCGTCTATATAAAAAGAGTGAAGTACGAATGCCTTTGGCGATGATATAGATATTTTTGAACGATCAAAAATCTCTGTTACCAAAGCTTTTGTAGCGCTTGAAAGTGAGGCAAAGAGGGAACTTGTTATTAATGCGGACAAAACAAAGTTTTTGATTTCAACTAATAAACCTCCGGATTTGTCTCCTTTGAATATTGGTAACTGTACTTTTAAAACTGTGAAACAGTTTACTTACTTAGGAACTCTGGTCTCATGTAGCAACGATCTAAAAATTGAAATAAAGATTGAATTTCATGGCCATAGAAACCAATTCAATAAGTTTATTTCTATAAACACCAAATTGAGCATATATAAAACTTTAAGCAGGCCTATTTACTCTGCATGGAAGTGAATGTCTGACCCCTCACAAAAGAAAGCAGCCAAAAGTTATCTATTTTGAAAAAAAAATCGTATGAAATCTTGACCTATTCATAAACGAATGATATGGGAGAATTCTTTACAGTCATGAAATTAATAGGATATAATACAAATTTGGAGGGAATGACATTGTGAGAACTATAAAAGCATTATGTATTAGGTGGCTGGGACATCTGTACAGATATGACGATGCTTTTCATACCAAAAAAGTAACTTTTTCTAACCTTAATGGTACCCAGACGTAGAGAACGACCACCTAAACGATGGTTAAATAATGTTGAAAAGGACCTCAACTAATGGGTATCAACCGATGGTAGGTCGTTGCGACTGATAGGGGCAACTTGAGTTGGATCAACGAAACAGCCTTGGCCTGCAAAAGGCTGTTGACCGTATGAAGAAGCAAAGGAGGAGTATAAATAATATTCTTTTGAAACAGGTGTGACGGGCTCACACGTCTTTCCATTAACATGTCCTTTGGGTTCTTTTGGGGCCAGAATCAATGGCAACTCTTTTCCAACCAAAACCCAAGAAGTGAAACGTGAATAAAAGATGCAGATTAGAAAGCTTTTAAGTATCAGAAGTTAGAGTAAGCGAGATGGCAATTTTGGGAATGTTATGATAGAGCGTGATACAATTGTGAAGTACAGCCAACAAAGGTTATCCCGAAGACAGAGCCATTAGGTCAAGGTGCATACCATTGCACTCGAATAAATAAGCAACTTCTTTAAGATTGAGTCGGCGATCGGATTAAGGTAGGATTGTCTACTCAATATCAGGACCTGAGATATTATTGGAATTGAGCTTAGGCAAGTTAGTTAATGATAGTGGTTCTGGCCAAGTTATTTCGTATATACAGCCATCGCAGATTCTCTCACATATACTATTATTATTATCAAATCTGTTAGAATCTTAAGTTTGAAGGTCTTAATAAAGACAAATTAAGATCATGGAAACTTCTAGTTCCTTCGTTAATCCTACACTTCTAGCTCACGCTAATAATCAAGGAGAAGGGCACACTAGGAGGGCGATCTTACACAGGAAATTGACCAATATAAATTTAGCACTACAATATTGATGTGCTATTCAAAAATGAGAAAAAAAAGTGACAAAAACCTCACAAAGCAATTTGAAATTAACATAAATCATCAAAGATTTTTTAACAAAATACTTTGTCAAATAATTGAAGAGTATCAATTTCAAAAGGATTTTAATTATTGTTCCAAAAGGCTTCGATTTTTTTTATGAGATATTGAATTATCTTACACAATATGATAAGATTAACAAAAGTGTCTTTCCAAACAATATAAAATCGAAGAAAAATATTCATCTCATTTTTCAGCTTTGTGCAACTCTCATAGTTTAACAGGATTACTACCATGATGAAACTTCTAGTTAATAGAGATCTCATTATATATTTCGTGAGCTATATTCTTTGATTGACATTGCTCTGAAATTAAGATAAATGGGATAAAATGTATTGAGTTATTACATTAATCTTCATTTTAAAATGTCGTCGTGTGGGGAGCGTAACCAAGGCTTGTAAGGATAACTGTGTTACCACTGGGTGTCATCTTTAATATTCTTTGTGAAGAGTAAGTTATTAACGAACATGGAAATGAAGCACGTTTATAACGAGTGCGGGCTCATCTCGACAGAATATTAAAACTTGATGCAGAAAATCTAAGATAATCCCGAACAACGCTTAATTTTTATTATAAATATAAGCGAATCAATCACAAACTATAAATATTAAAGGAACAGTTTTGAATTTTGAATAATGCCTTTTCATCAAATATTTTCACTTAGAAATAAATGTTTTAACTGATTCTGTATTATTCAAGAATTTATTTATTCAGATTATATTGTGAATTATCAAATATTCATTTCAGGTAGAGAGAAAATATTTTGCACATCAACGGATGAGAATCTTTTTTATAAAGAAAACTATCATGTGATGACCCTCTCAAGCATGCGAAACACTTATTTATGAGATAACGGATTGCAGTTACTTGTCGATAAGTCATGTTGCTGTTGTTACTTGTCCCACTAGACTGACAGTAACATCAGATCGAGGACCACGAAACTAATTGTAGCAAGGGGTTAGTTGTACGCCTGTCGTTAGCCGGAGATTTGAGTATCATGCAGATGACAGTACGATTTGGCTTGATCCCCCCCCCTATTTTCAGGGAGAACTCTTTTAGGGATGGACAAGGGCCTCCTACGTCCCTCCTTCTTTTACCAACCTCACGAGAGGATTTACAACTAATGAATATTTAAAGTGCCTCTATGCCGCGAATAAGTAATTACATTACTTACAAACACCCATATTTCTCCAGAGCAGGATTCTCAACCCAGCCACAATGGCACAGCAGCTTCAAAAGTCAGCAACCACTTAACTGATGGCTGAAGTAATAAGTCTAAGTGTTTCCTGGGAGGATCATAAAAAAAATTTCAGGTCCAGATTATGTCTAAGCCTGTCGAGAGGGAGAGGGTGTAAGAGTTCGAAGTCCATATACGGCTGGAAACACCACCTGCAAAAATAGACGGTTAGATCACCACCAACTCTGGGGTGGAGGGAAGATTTCATTCTATGTCTGGGTGCGGAGAAGATTAGATCTGTCCGAGTGTGTTCTTTAAATAAATATTAATATTTTAAATTTAGACCCCATTTCTTTATTTCTCCGTGCTCATTTATAGGAAGATAGTTTTTATTAACATTGTACTGTAAGGCAGCACCAGGGCTATTGGCGACGGATCTCACAATTTTGATCCTCGGTCAAGTGACAACGACGATACTTTTGATGGCACCCCTTCCTAACTATCACACCAAATGGAGGACATTCAGCACACGACAGATTTAAGTGTATCGCCCCCTACATGGCGCGTATTCAGTGGCACCAGGACTCGAACCCGCGAAACTCCGTCCACTAATTCCGGACTATAATCACTAGGTTACCACTGCCACCAAAGACTCTGTCAAATTGAATAATTGACACTAATGAATATTACACTGAGCCAAGCCTATAAATCCCGCATAGCTTAGAAATAATGCTCAAAATTTGTAAATGAGATACGAAACTAGCAGTCCCATTTTGGTTCTCCCTTGGCCATAAATTATCATATTATTTTCCAAATACTGAGTCTATATAGATATAAATTCAAATAACCCAAGGAAGTAATTACACTTTGGACCACGTATTAACTGAAAATAACTTACTGAAACGCATCTGAAGGAAACTTGTAATATAATTATAGTACCGACAGTCTCCAAATAACAAACCGTAATATTAATGCAGCTGTCATGCAAAGAACATGCATGAAAATATATTCAAATGCTTCTAAAAGGATTCCTGCATTTTGATATTCTTGAGGAAAGGAAAATAGAAATAAACGATTTATATTTATTCTTCACTGTTATTAATAAGATAATTTACGTTGAAAAGAATCACTAGAGCTAGAAAACCATATATTTTAAATCATAAATATTAGAAGTTCTTTCTGAAGTATAATAATTTCTTTTCTTTCAGGTTAGAATACCTAGAACATAAATATGTTCTCCGTAAATCATGATTTTGTATGTACTTGCTACATAATCCTCATATATGTTTAATCCGTTTACCCTGATATAGATAGATACGTTGATTAACTCTCGAATTTTAATAGTATAGATATATATACACAACGCGAG
Source organism: Trichonephila inaurata madagascariensis (assembly GCA_019973955.1). Classification (NCBI taxonomy): domain Eukaryota; kingdom Metazoa; phylum Arthropoda; class Arachnida; order Araneae; family Nephilidae; genus Trichonephila; species Trichonephila inaurata. The sequence continues at coordinate 524,343 of BMAV01020708.1, read as the reverse complement.
AGCATCTCTGAGCTTTGACAGATTAACATGCATTAGCCTCTTTTCTTGGTGGGTATTCAGTGGTATTAGAGCTCGAGTGAGTGAATATAAACGTTGCACTATCCAGCTACTCTACGGCTTTTGAAGAAAAACCTTACAATTTTGAACCATGTTCAAGTGATGAGGATGAAACCTGAGTTAGCTGATTGATTGAATATTAGCGTCGCAATGTTCAGCTACACGAGGGCTTTTGGCAACGGACCACGTAATTTTGAACCATGGTCAAATAACGTGGATGACACCTGATTTGGCAACCCCTCTTCTAACTACCACAAAATACCAACGGGAGGACGTTTGAGCTGTCGACAGATTTAACAAGCATCGCTCCTCGAAACGGCGGCGGTACTGGTCTCAAATTTCTGACACGCCTGTCACGAGTCCAATACCTTGACCAATAACCATACGCGGCCTATGTACTAGAGCTCGAACACAAGTCACCCCGACTACGAGCTTGTGACCTTAACCAGTAGGCTACCGAGGCCTTATGTTTAACTTCGCAGTTCATCTGAAGTCAGAATTTGTTAGTTGAAGTGTGGAGTTCCATTCTGGTTTTGCTTTTTTCATTTATAGGATTTCGATTGTTCGACAGTCGATTTATTTGATTGAGGTGATATTTTATATTCGTAATTAAGGAAGATTATGTATAGGTTGTGAGAATAAAGTACAAACAACACAAGGACACACACCGAATTCACAAACACTGAAATGAAGTAAGATCCTGTGAGTCCAAATTATGAACTAGCACATAAAAGAAATATCAAATAAAAACGAATACCCATAAAATCATAAGCAAATTCACAGGCTTAATACTGAATACAGAGAAAAACTGTGGTATAAATACCATTTTGTATTCGCTGGTAATTCAATCAATGCATTTTCCCATAAAATCCGATAAGAATGCAGAAACATATACTATAAATAAGGGGACATTAAACATTTAGTAAACCAAATGAAGGGAAAAAATGAAATGTACTGAAACATAGAGCGTAGGTTAAACATTAAAAATTCTGATTTGTAATATCATTAAATATTCAACAATAACATGAATGCTGAAAAAATAACAAAAAAGCATAACCAGCTCACTTAGACAACTAGTAAACTAATTCTATCTTTCCAATATGTTTCATTCTAAATGTCTATACTTTTTGTAAAATTTAAAAAGACTGATTATTTTTAAGAAGTTGTAAATAGTTTCTCTTAACTCATAAAATAAAATACTATACGTGAATTTAAATATGCAGAGGCTGTGAGTTAAATATGTATCCATCGTTACCAAGAAAAGTAAAAAGGGAAAATCATACAAGAAAGAATCTTTATATGCATTTCTTGATGGTAAAATAGTAATTGTCAATTATTGTTTGGTTATGGTTGGAACAAAGTGTGTTTGTAGATGCAGTCTATGTCAGAAGTATAGTTTCTTCACTATTAGACGACTAAGTGGCAGTCTTTTGTAAGACTATAGCTGCGAGAAAAAAAAATAAATAGTTAAACCAAACTGTATATTTATTTAAGACGTTCAGAAAAATTTTAAACACGCACAAAATTTCTAGAAATTAATAAAGCATTAATTTTACAGAATATTTAAAGTCATTGGCCATTAAAAATTAAGTCACAGCCTGTTTTCCGTGGTTCACCAATAACTGCCCCTGTCTTATATGTACGTCTTTCCTAATTACGAATATGCATTGTTTTTGTTATCTGTAAAACCATTGCAAAGTCATTGGAATGGAATACAAAATGACCTTCATAGTGTTTAGGAAAGATTTAATTATTATTGCCTTTTCTTTTCCCTGAATACACCGTATAACTACGCTTGACTAGATGAAAAACGATGGCACTGGGGAACTAGCAAGTAGTGCAACTTTTCTTCTGAAGTTAAGGGGTTAAAATGGCAATACAAATAGAATCTATAGTTTATATAAATGAAAGTATTGAGCTTTGATGAAACACATATGCAAAAAAATATAATTCATAATTTAAAAAAGATGTCGGACTTACGGATACATCTGCCTTTTACTGTTGGGAAAAAGGAGGACATTTATCATATGTGCAGTTTACCTATTAAATATTTGATTCCAATTAAAGACTTGAAAAATCTCCATTGGGGATGCTTGATTGAAAATCTAGCCAGAAATAATTCAAAAGTTGATTGTATTGAGCATCGAGAACATCAACATTCTGCAAAAATAATCATTTTAGCTTGTTTTTTTTCTTTCTAAAATTTTTAAAAAGTACAACCAATGCTGTGCTTTGAATTTGGTATTACCCAGCTTTTAGTTCCCCGATAAATGCTTTGAATTCTATTTATCTAAAAACCCTAATTAAAAAGAAAAAGTACACTCATACCTATCGAGTTAATAAAACACAAACAGGCAGAAAGTTAATACTCAATTTGAATAATTTAAATTATTTTGGAAATCGCGTCTGTGTTATATTTTTGAAATGTACTATACACAGGTATAAGGCAAAATAATTTTAACACCAATGAAAATGAAACTTTTATTAGCAAAGCGCTGGTTCCCTGGCTTCAGCGACAGCTTGCTATTGACATGGGATCGACAAATAAAGGTTTTGAACTAAGTTCATTGGAATTCCCACCTATTCCTTCTGTAGGGACGTTTTGAGTTTAGATATGGATGAGGAAACAGAGCACAGATTTTGTTCTCTATAAAATCCTACAAACACTCAATGATTTTCAGATCAAAGGACAGGGGATACCACGTTAGATGTTTCCACTTAGCATCATGCTCATGTAACCATGTTTGAATTTAGCGAGACGTGTGAACAAGAACGTTGTTATCTTGGAATACAGGATGACGTTCTCGTGAAAGAAAGTCTGAAGCGTAGGTTCAAGATCTGCAAGAATGTCTTGATAATGGTAAACTGTGAACATCCCGCTCAAGACAACGAGAGGTCCCAATCAACGGAAGATATTGCACCTCACACCGTCACAGAATCCCTTGATGATTCACAGTTGGAACCAGGCAGTCAACATGAAACTCTGGTGCCAATTTTCGTCAGCCGAATTCACGTCCGGTGGTCTGAAATAATGTAAATGAGGATTCATCAGACAATGACTTATCGTATTACAGTTGTGTCCACTTAGGCGACCGCCACATTGTGCCTTTTCTATAGCATTCTGCACCGAAACTAACAGTTTTAGAATAGCTATTCTTCCATGAATGGTCGCAGGATGCAAATCTGTTAAAGAAGCCGCGATACGGCGTTTTGATGGTGCTTATCTGGCATTATTATTCCATGCAGTAGTCTCCGACCATCCTTTTCAGCCCCCGTCTTTCACGGTCTTTCCGATTCGACTTTCACCTACTGTTGTGACACTTTACCCAGGTTTGTATGCCATGAAAACTCCCGGCTAATAGTGTCCTTTGAAAACCCACAAGGTTGGCTGTTCTGGACATGGACGATCCAGAGAAGTGAACTCCAATTATCATATCTCTTTTCACGTCGGAGAGGTCGAACGCAATCTCGCTTTGTTAGGAAGAGAATTTTCTTAAGCAATTATCACTGTCTCCAATGCTTGACTGATACTTTCTCTTTTAACGCCATTAAGCGCAAGCAAGGTTAAGGACACGTGGCGTCATTTATTGGACGAATGTTACCGACTCAATTTAAATCAATGCTCCTACATTTTTTCCAATAATTTATAAGGGGTATATAATTGATCATGTAGTAAACTGCCATAAGTCTAATTTAAACTTTTAATAGAAGTATTTAAAAAAAGCAAATGTCAAAGTTAAATATAGCCACAGTAATATAATAGCAAATGCTTAATTTTTTACATTGCAGGATAAAAATATTTCAAATTTAGTAACACAATACTAAACAATTAATACTTAAAATACTATAAGATAGTTTCCAAATATAGTGTGAAAATAACATTAATATACATCCTAAATATATATAAAAATATATGTACATATATAGAAAGAGAGAAATGGACAGATAGAAAAAGATATTGAAAACCTGAATTTTTTTATCTGTAATAAATGTATCGACTTCATTTCACAAAACTTTAATAGTTTCTATTTAGTTACTTATCTCTTATTTTTCTTTTGAAACAAAAGAATTGGAAACTTAATTATTCTTGTCATGATTGTGTTTTTTTTAAATGAAGCATTAAAAAAAGTTTAATTCTCCTCAAAACATTCAAATCTAATTAGTTTTTGATTAAAACCGCCAATCTTTATTTTCCTGAAACTTTCTTTCGAATTAGAGTTATAATGTAAAATGATGCTTTGAGAATTTGCATTACGTTTGAAAATGAATGAAAGAACAGAACAAAAAATGTGAAGTTTTGAATTTGCATGAAAGATTCACCAACGTTAACGAATTCTCATTTGAATTCCTTATCTTGCAAGTCTCGCTTTTATTTTTGCTATCTCTACATTTGTGAATGTGTATTCTCTATTATAAATTCTACATCTTTCTGCGAGCCTCATGTATAATTCCCCAAAAATTTATGCAAATATAAGTAAAATCTAAAACGAATTACACCCTCTACTTCTTCGACGTAAATTTGCTAACTAAGCAATCGAGAGATTAGAATACAGTATTTATTGGTAGATATAAAGGCACTTAGTTGAAGCTCATTAGAAGTATATATTTTTAAGTATGGATCGCTAGCATTTATAAATCGATTTAATCACACGTTAGATTTTTTGTAGTTACAGCTTGTATCTTTATTATAAAATTCTATTAACTTCAAATATGAGTTTAGATTTATTGTTTCTCCTAGAGCTAAACAATATATATAAGCTTGATAAATGGAAAATAAATGATTACTTTGTACTGATTTTTTGTAGTTCCTTTTTGTGTTCATAAACACTTAGTTTTCAACAAAAACAAATTTTCAAATGTTAAATTATATTTATTAAAAGATTATATGAATGATCATGTTCGAACTGTAGATTTGCAAAAGCGTAAATGAATACCATTTATGATATTTACCGTCCTTAGATTAGAATACATGTATAAAATTATTGTTTTAAGGACATTATGACAAAGGTATTATTTTAAATATATTATTTTTTTGCTGTAATTAACTTAGACAACCCTTTTTCCACCGTTTTCCTTTTGTAAAAAATGCATCTATTGTATTAATATTTTGCTCAGAGTTCAACCCAGACCCTGCACAGAGGATCAATCCAGAATTTTTAGCGCATAACCTCGGAAGTCGGTTTATCCATGTTTTACGAAAACAGAAGGGGATATAAAATTTTAAGAAAATACGCCGATAAATATTTCCAAAATGGTTGTAACTCTGAAAAATAATGTGTGTACTCTTTTCAAAATCATAGCTTGAGCCTCTGTACAGAGGTCTGTTATATACAGGCAATATATTAATACAACAGAAGATTTTTACAAAGGATAACATTTGGAAAAAAGATTATTCTGGCTAATTTTTGCCAAAATATTGTATTTAAATAATTTTTTGTCATAATGTCAAAACAATTTTATACATGTATTCTAATCTAAGTGATACTAAATATCCTGAAAATTAAACATTTATGAACTTTTTAAAATCACGGTTCCGAACGTAGTCGGATACCTTAACGTAAAAACCACCGTATAATGCGCACTTTTAACTCAAAAATAAGATCGACATTTACGGGTGCGTGTTATACGCCGGATATAAAAATGAGAGCTTCAAAAGTAAACAAAAAGATTACGCATAAGAAACTTAGACCTCTACATAGATCGGAATTCTATTTATTTAAAAAATAGCATACCTAGTGACCTTAATGGGTTGTAATTCTAGAATATACAATTTTTTTCAAAAGTTTGGGATAATATCTCAAATAAATTACTTCAAAATGTAAAAGCTTTACACTTGTACAATTAAGGTTTCATCGTAAAATAGGAGATGTGCGTTATACGCCGAATATACCTAAAAACTAAAAAATGCAGCTTGAAAGTATAGGTGAGCGTTATACACAAGTGCACGTTATATGCCGAATTTTAAGGTATTTCCAAAAAATGTAAGCGCTTATCCGAATATTTCTTATTTGAAAAATATCGTTAATTATTTTTTAAGAACTTGCCAGTAGTAAGATTTTTAAAATCTCAGCATACATCAAATATTACAAAATGCGAAAATTAGAGAAATATTTATTCACCAACAGACAAAAAATAAATCGTAATAGAAAATCATAAATTATTACGTATCATCAGTTTACGTGAAAGAAATTAATTATAGCACTGAATTAATTCTTTTTTTTTCTGCAATAAATATGATTTAACTAATGTGAGTCAATTTCAAAAGTAATTGCTTTAAGAAAAATTATAAATATTTACATAAATGTGAAGCTTAGAATCAAACTTGATCTTAATTACATTTTTGCAATTTTGTTTCCTTAAAAATTTCAAGACTGAAACATATACTTTTCCAGAAATTTTCAAAGCGCAAAATTTGATATTGATGGTAATTACCATCCAATCTTGCTTCAAAATACAATAAAAAGTAATTACAGTTTTTTATCCCATTCCACAGTCTCAGTGGACACAATATGTTATATTTTTTATTTTCAAAATGTTTTTTTCATTGCCTAAAAAAATATTTAGATTCCCTAAAAATATATTTTAATTTATTCCATGTGATTATAAAAATAGTAATACTATATATTTGAGCTACTTATTTCCTCCATTTATAACTCTTTTTTTAGTATGAATACTTATTTTTTTTCTTAATTTAAACACTTTTTATATTGAAAAGAATAGCATTTAGATTTCGATAAGTAATCTAGAAGATGAGAGCTTATATAAAAAATCGTTTTAAATATAACTCTTAAATTTACGTATTCAATATTTAAGTTACAAAAAAATATAATGTTGTATATATATAAATTTTACATTTTAGTATATGAATTTGAAATATTGATATAAAATAAAATTTTCATGAAAATACTAAAATATTATAAAGTAAAATATATAACTGTTCCTTAGAATCTAATATTGCTTCAAATTATAGAGTGTACTCTTCGTTATTAAAATGCCGTTGCATGTATGAATAAAATGTTTTAAATTTTAACTAAATGATTTTTAAAGAAAATTTTTACATTAAGACCAATTACTGAATGTGACTGGAGTAAGATTCTCAAACAAAACTAATCCTTAAAAACATTATACTTACAAAAATAAAGAGGAAATTCTCTCTTCACTTATTAAATAAAATTCGAAAGAAATAACAAATAACTTAAGTGTAAATCGAGCGAAATATTTCATTAGAAATCGGTAATTCTTAATCTTTTTATTTATCTTTAACTGGTTTATTTTTATCAAATTCTGTATTAGAGCTACATATAAGATAAAAAGATGTATGGATTTGTTATAGTTTGGAAAAATGATTAATTATTTAAGAAACAAATAACATTTAACAATAGCGAAAAACGATGCCGCGTGGTATTACCTACGCTCACTTCTGGCATAGTTAGTTCCTAGATCTGGTCTTCGCTGATTGTATATCGCATAAAATAGGATAAAACCAAGCGCCTACTAATGCTAACAAATAGGAGCCTTGCATTCGTAAAATCTTACACATTAATTCAAAAATTCCAGCACACATATATAGGTTTAGTACTAAACAGTTTCGAAATATGAAAGTTGACAAACTCTTTTTTTTTTAAACTTTGATTAGTTTATCAATTTTATGCTCCAGCAACAGGCTATCATCCCGAAAAGCGAAAAAAAATTTCTAACGCTCGAAAATCTAGTCTTCAAAATATTTGTATTTGTATGTAGCAAATAATAAAAAATATATATATAGCATAACCTTCGAACTCCAAGCTATATAATGCAATTCTGTCCATTTTGAAGAAATATTTAAAACCATTGAAAGAACAGAAGAAATAACACTGTGTAGAAAGGTTACCAATATCAGAGCAATGGCTTATATTATACTCGCTATAAACAAGGCTTGGATCTCAGCTGTAAGGAAAGATCCTCTTGTTTACAACCGCTGTAAACGTGATATATTTTCCCCAGAAGTTTTCTCTTTGTTTTAACTCTCCCTTTCTCTTCCTTATCTTCCAGGTTCTCCGAGTGCATTTCCTAGTCTCCTTTTGTGCGTATATACATACATACTCTAACATACATGCTGTGGCTTCATAGTGTAGGAAAGGGTGTTTTATTTTAGAGAATGGCACGGAATTTATCATGCTTTAGAGGAGAATTTTGGCACATCTTTCAAAGAAAACTGTTTCGAGGTCCTGATGGAATACGGCCTAAATGTGACAAATAGTCGCCAAATATCCTTACATTGGTTCTATGGGAGTTTGTGAGAAAGAGAAAGAATTTCTTCCGTGGTTATTATGCAGTTTTAAGCAAAGATGCACGGAATGCCCTGTATTTCATTTAGCGTGGTGGTATTGTAAATTTCTTGCCTCTAGAAATGGATTGTTATGAATTTAGGAAATGTATGTATGTAGTCTTTTACGTTTTAAGATTGTTTCATTTTTTTTAATGGAGTTTGTGATGAATTATTTGCTTCCTTCAAATTAGATAAACTGTCAAAAAGAGACCAATCTGTCTAACAACAAGTAATATTAAATTTTATTTTTAGAGTCAATTCCTATTCTTAGGTCAACAAAGAAAATTTGATTTAGTTAAATTGATAAATACTACTTCATTAATATAGCAAATATGTATATACATATGATGAACGCCAAGATAATTGACAAAAGCTAATTTCTTCCATTTTTCCTCTTTATATATAAGGTGTTGGACTGAAGGTTTTGTTTGTGTTACTATTTATTCATTCATAAATCACATTCTCAGAAGTTAGGCCATCCCAGGTAGAATCCTCGATGTTCGGATTAGCAGTCCAACGTGCTGTTCATTGAGCTACAGGGACACACCCCGAGCGATTTTTCTTTTTATATATGGTGTTGGACCATTATTTTTGTTTGTTACTATTTATTCAATGAATTTTGAACTGCAATAAGAAGTAATATTTCAAAAACCCAGGCTAAGATTTCATAGTCAATCCACCAAGTTTAAAAATGTATTTGAACTTGAGTGGATGAATAAAAAGTATTTTATTAACGATTGAAAAATTTGAACAAGATATATATCTATATATAGGGAGAGTATTATTTAATAGTAGGAACTGAAAAATGTTTGATAGTTTTTCTTTCTAAGTGTTTACACGGGGGACATTAAATTTATAGCTCGATAAATGTACCTTGGTACCAAACAGAATTTCATTTTTTTTTCTTGGGGTTTTAAAATTTGTCGGCAACACCAACAACTTTAAAAAGAATTTATTTATCTCAATACAATAACCGTGAAATAATTTATGACAATAGTTTTCAATGTTAAATAAAATAAAATGTATGACAAAGACAACAAATTGTTTATTGAGTCATTAATTACAGATTAATTATAAGCGAAATATTACTTCTAAATTTAAAATTGTTTGATTACTTTGATAAATTTCCTGTTTATATTTGGTCAAAATGATAATAATTAATTTCCTTTTGTCACCTACATTTTAAAAGTCTCGATTTCTTTTTATATTTATATTTGTTAATGCTTAAAATTATAATTCACACAAATAAGATGCAAAAATAGTAACAATAATTTTAAAGCGTTTTTGGCTATTATGGAATAATCGCCTGTAATTTTAATCCAAAATGAATTAATTTTGACGAATGTTTTAAAATTAAAACTAGATTATTTCAAAGCGAAATCAATTCTTTCTTTCATTCAAAATTAGTTCATTATACATATGATTCCTTTATCACAAATGGTTTACGAATCCAATCAAATGTTTGTCCTCTAGTGTATTCAGATGATCAACAAAAATTTTATGAATAGTTTATTTCTACATGTATAAAAAGGCAGAATGATTCAATTCTGAATTTTTTTTTTTTTTTCTCAGAGTATAATTTATAATTTAAAAGAAATAGGTGTCACATTACAAGAATTTGATGGTACACAAAAGTGATGTGGCACAGTGGTTAAGAATCACAGTACTAAAGAACGCTTCTTTCAAAAGATGATTTTATTTCAAATGGGACTGCGGATTGATAATTTCCATTACAGACCTAGTACATTCCCCGGGAGCTCGTATCACATTTTAGTGTCGCGCCATATAGGTAGATACCAATTGCCATAATGTAATTTTTACGTGTAGTTTCCATCCCAGAGTGAGTGAATATTAACGTCACATTGTTCAGCTACATGAGGGCTTTAGGCGACAGACCATGGTCCAGTGACCCTTAAACCATGGTCAAGTGACGAGGATGACACCTGAGGTGGCACCCCCTCATCTAACTACCACACCACACCAACGGGTGGACGTTTGAGCTCTCGACAGATTTAACGTACATTCCTGCCGTACACCACGTGTCTTAAGTGGTACTGGGCTCGAATTCATGACATGCCTGCCATGATTCGATAGCTTAACCACTGGGCTACCGCAGCCCTTTCCATCCCAGAAGGAGGCACCTGAGCGAAGTTGTACAGGGGATTTAATTTTGCCGGGAACATCCAAGCCAAACAGGCAATCAAGGTATCTTTAACATGTCGCATGATTATACGACATAAACGCTGTTGATTTTTTTACACGAAAATTCACCGACTTGAGCCGGGATACGAACCCGCAAACTTGGACACACAAGGATAGCGCCTAACCAACTACGCCACCCAGTCAACCCCTTAAATATTTGTCATAATTTACACTTAAATTTGTACAAAATGTTAATTTTCAACAAAATGCAAGCAAATAACTTTTTTATGGATTCGGCTAAATCAATTAATACTCAAATAAAATTATTAGAATAATATCAATTATAGTTGTGAATTAATTTAGTTTTACAGATTCGCTAGATTATGTCTTTTCCAGCCCCAAAAAATTGTAAATTCTTAATATTTGTTCATGGTAAACTTATCATTTATTATTCACTTACATATATTTTCAGGGTAAATGTATAATAAAATATTTTAAATGAAATATATAAGTGCAGCGTTGACTAAACGTGCGTCATCCCTAATCTGGAAACAAACCATCTGCTAAAACCAAAATATTGTATTACTCCCTTTTGTTAATTGGCGGGAAAAATGCCATTCTATGTTTGCGCTGTATGTAAACCTGTCCCAGCGTGTTTGCAAAAATAAATGTTACATTTTTAATTTTAGACCCCAATTCTTAATTTCTTTGAGTCCATTCATTAGAATCGAATTATTATTTACAGAAAAAGAAGGTAAATAAAATATTTTAACTGTTACATTCTTAGGAATAAATCCCCACCCCCCTAAAAATTGTTTTCAGATAAAATATTGTAACTATACAGCTTGAGTGTCATATACAATGAAAGGTTTTATTTAACAAATGCACCTATACTATTAGTGCACGTGCCCTCCAATATTTTTCAACGATACAATTAAAACTTTTTATTGCAAGGTACATGACCAAATGTTCAGCGGTCACAGGCTGATCAGAGTCACAGAGAGTACAAACCGGTGAGTTGGCTATACCAATTCTGTAGAAATGGGCTTTCAAATAGTCATGCCCTGTAAAAAGGCCTAAACGACCTACAGCAGCTTTTCTAGGAGCCTCAGGAACCCAGGACGGGTTCTCGCTCAAGATTTTCCGGTTCTTGTACTTCAACATATCCGAAGCTTTAATTCTAAAACTACTTAATGGCCATATTAAGAAGACTGGCACCCTCAAAATGACAAACCTATCGTTTTATTTTTTTTTTTTATTTAATCTTATTCTTTGCATTATTATCTTTCGTTTGATATATCACTTGTGTGAATCGGAAAGTTCGAAATTGAATAAAACTTCATTTGAAAACAAATTAGACAATTCGGTCACGCCCCCTTTTTGGAAAAAAAAAAGCTAAAAAAAGCGTTATGATAAAAAAAATCTATTTTATAAAGAGAAATAATAATTATAAAAAAGAATGTTTAATATATAAAGCAGAATATTTTCGAAGCAATACAATAATGTAATTTTTCGTCTTTGTGAAATGTGTGCATGTAAAATTTTTGAATTTTAAGGTATTTTATATTAATAATTTCATAATTTCAGTTCTTATTCCTGATATGTTTTTCATACAAATGTTATGTACAAATTTAATACAAATGTACTTCAATATTATGTGAAGAAAAAAACTAAACTTTCTGTCGTGACAGAAAAAAAATTTTTTTTTAACATTTTTCTTGAATTTTTTCTTGTGCAATTAATACCTCCTTAAAATGGATCATTTATAAAAATGTATGGGTTGAAAAATACGAAAATGCAGTTATTTTAAAGAAAAATATATAACTAATATCTTAAAGTGGTATTTTAAGTTTATTTAAGCTTATTATAATTTTTTTTTCAGAATTATAAGCTTTAAAGTGGTTTTTCTCAGTTTGTGTTTTTCGAAACATGAGTGCATTCAAAATGCTACTTCTTCCACAAATATTTACCAATTACTTCCATTTTTCCCTGTATGTTGCATATAAAGCATGCAACAAAATTAGGGATCCATTTTGCTGTAAACTGAATACTTTTTTTAAAAAAAAAATTCAAATTTAAGAGATATTGGCTTTTTTGTTGATTTTTAGCATGCATATCAACATTTTATTTTTTCTTCTCAAAAATGAATCAAGTTATTGTAAAATTGATCCCTAAAGTTGTTTATAACATCCATAAGTATATTGCAAAAAAATTTCAGGTCACAAAATTAATAATTACAGAAGGAGTAAAGTTTTAAAATTTTCCAAATTTTCTTCAAAAAATTTTAATTTTTAAGATTGTGTGAATAGTATGTGAAAAATTTCACCTCGTATCATTTTCTTGAATATAAACATTATATAAAATGCTAAAATATAATTTTTAAATACATAAAGAAAGAAAGTAGCTCAAAGGGTACTAAGTCGTCTTAATAAAAGCTTTAAGGCTGTTTCCGGTTAATGTTAAAGAATAGGACCAGAATTTGAAACATTTTTTTCAGAAATAACAGAAATGAAACATTAATATGATATTCTGGCTTCACTATCCTTTAGAGAGCAGAATTTTTCATCATACTTTCCGTTTTTAACCGAGTTTATTCATTTTTTCTGGTATAAAATGTGTTTCGCATTTTCTCCTATACCGTAATGTTAAATGGGCTACGCCTTCACGTATTATAACAAAAAAGAAAGTATTCATGGAATATTTTGGCATTTTTAAAAACACTATATTATTAACAGAGGTATGATTTAAAATATTGCATATTTCCATAGAAATGGAGGCATTTTTTCTGTCTGAAAATGTGCTTCGCATTTAGTTCAAGCTCTCGTACTTTTACCGAAGACAGCATTAAGAAATTAAAGGTTGAAATTCCCAAGGGACTTTCTACAATGAACAGTAAAATTATTTAATTATGCTTGTACCATGTTAAATTTATAAATATATTAACTGATATTTCTAATATTTACTCCCAGATCACAAGCTGTTTTACCGATTTTTATAATTTTTACATCTGCTAATGTATAAATTAATATTTTTAAAAAAAGAAACTAAACAAATATGTTTTAGAAATAAACATTTAATCTCAATTTAAAAGGTTAATATATTTAAACGGAAATCATTTTAGAATATAATATTCAACTTGTCATACCTACAGCATTTGCTTAAACATAAAAAATAATAATACTAACTACTTTTCGCAACGAACCAAATTAACTGATGACTTAATTTCAAACGTAATTACTTTAAGCAAAATACAAATATTCTCTTGGAAAGATTAAGAATTACGCTCGCTCTTAGACTTATTTAAGAAAGGTTTATTTCTATAAAATCATGAAAAGGAAGAAAATTACATGAGAATTCTTAAAGCGTAAAAATTAAAACCAGAAAGCGTAAAATTAGAAAATGATGGTAATTACAGCCTGCGGCTTCAAAAACAGCACAAAAACTATATTCCCAGGTTTTACTTTATTGGAATTTTAAAGAGACACATAATGGTATTTTCTTTCGCAGAGTTTCCGCAACAAGATTTGTTAAATTTCAGTGAAGAATAATAAATGTCACAATTTAAGTTATATATTTATATTGTTCCCGGGTTTTGGAAATAAATAAAGTTTGGGGTTTGGCATCCGACTGGGGTTTAGGCCAATTTTTTAAGGTTGTTTTCAGAAGAATTTTATTATTTTTAAGAACGTAATAGGTTTAGAGTCATACTTATTAAATAAATAACATATTTCCCCCCTTATTTTTGAAAAAAAAATACTGTGAAATACGTTTAAAGTGAAAATGGTAACGAATATATAACGACTTTAGACGAAATATCGGTAACACACAATAATTGAACTGTCCCAAAAAACTACTATGTATTTTTCATGCATTTTTTTTTCTTAAAACGAAACAAAATCTCTTAACACGAAAAAATTTTCTTTCACTTCATGAAATGTTTTGAGAAATTTTCTGAATTTTTGGACCTGTTCTACAGTATCACTGGAAGAGTTCGTTGCAGTTAATGATTGATAATGTGAATACGGCCCCAATTATGTCAGACAAAGACATTTTGGAGTTTGTGAAAGAGTTTAAAAAAATATCATTGATACAGATTCTGACGAAGAAAATTAAATGAATTATGCAACTCATGTTTCCCTGTCGTTCGAAATGAGGAACATCAGGAAACGTACGCGCAGTTATTTAGGCTCACATCCCAAGGATGAAATGATTGCACGACATCGAACAATTTGTTGATCATCTAATGCTAAAAAGATAACGCAAAGAAAAATATCAGATTATTTTCCAAAAGCTCAATAAATGGTTTTTTTAAACTGAAAACTTTTTATTAAATTCCATTAAGTTTTATTTATCTTTATTAAATACATACATATATACGTAAATAAAATGTTCTACAAATTTGTTGAATATATATAGATATATATTTGCAATATCCTTTAACACGAAAAAATATTTCAGTCTCTGGAGTTTCGTGTTAAACGGTTTTCAACTGTATTGTTTTTATAAAATCTTCACAAAACGTTTTAATGTTGGGAAAAACAGCATAAATAAAAATACATTCGACATATATTGTAATCTTAATTTCATTGACATACTTCTTAACCCATCTGAAGTATCATGAACCATAGGATAAAAATATTTTAAAAAATAAGATTTTTATAAGCATCCGAGTTTGACATTAATGATTTTTCGTCAAAATGATTTTATTTTCGAAGCACAAAATGATTGTAAAATATGATGAGGGTATCCGACTATGTTCGGAACCATGATTTTAAAAAAGTGCATAAATGGATAGTTTTCATGAGATTTAGTGTCACTTAGATTAGAATACATGTGTAAAACTGTTTTAAAGACATTTTGACCAAAAAAATATATTTGAGTAAAATATCTTGACAAAAAATTAACTTAGAATAACCTTTTTTCAAAATGTTCTCCTTTTGTGAAAAATGTTTCTAAAATAATAATGTTTTGCTTATGTCAATTAAAGACTTCTCCAGAGAGTCAGAATTTTTTTTTTTTTTTTGAAAAATTCACATTTACAGAGTTACAACCAATTGAAATAATTATCGGCGTTTTTTTCTTAAGATTCCGCCCCTCTGTTGTCGTAAAGCATGAATAAACTCACTTATAAGTTATAGATTTCAAAACTTCTAGTTGAGCTTCTGTACAGAGGTCTGACCTATAGACAGACAAAATATTATAATAGAAGCATTTTTCACAAAAGGAGAATATTTTGAAAATGGGTCATTTTATGTTCATTTTTTGTCAAAATATTGTACTTAAGTAATTTTTTATTGTAATATTCTTAAAACAATTTTAAATACATTTTCTAATATAAGTGACAATAAATATCATAAATATTATCCATTTATACGCTTTTGCAAAATCACGGTTCCGAACGTAGTCGGATACCTTAAATGTAACTATCTTAAAAACCTGCAGTTTGTTACACTCAAAAAGGCTTATTGTATATGTGTAATAAACTTCACCGAATTTTATGGGATTGCTTTAATCTCATTTTTCGCGCACAAATTATTGTGACAATTTCATTCTTCAAAAAACACATTAAAAATATTCATTTAAGTTAGATAAAATAAATGATATAAAAAGAACTTAAAATGCTCTAGTTTTATATATTAATCCTTCTTCCTCCATATTAATATTTCTTTTTTTTCTAATGGTCCTAACATCAAACATTTAAAAATCCCTCTTTCAACCTAGTTGTATACCTTAAATGATTGAACTTTTCAAAATTGGATACAGTAAATATTAGAAAAACAACTTTATATTCTCCAGTTTTATGAAAGAAATTTTTAAAAAAACAAGCTATCCTTTGAAAATAATATGCCCCTCTCCCAAATAATTAAAATCCCATCATAATGCCAACAAAATAAAATACTGTTTACATAACAAGCTTCTGAAAAAGTTTTCTTCTGCTTTTAACATTAAGGTAATATTTGAATAAAAAACAGTTTTTCTTAATATATTTATACATTCATAATAACTATTAAAGCAGAAAAAAGTGCGTGATTTTAATAATTTTTTTCTAAATTTGTCCACTACAGTCAGAGTTATAAAAGTGAATTACCTTAAGAAGTTCATAATTTTAAATATAATTTAATTTTGATTATATGTAAACAATTCCGATTAAGCCAAAAGAAGCATATCTAAAAATATCATAATTCTAAAACAAAAGCTCATAAGAACAAGTAATATAAAAATATTAAGTCAATTCCTACTTAGATCAACAAAGAAAAATTTTATTTTAGCTACTTTTTATTAAATAATTACAATTAATATAAATGTGTTTATACATATGACAGAATCACAACATTAAGTGGTAAATAATTTTTAATTAATTTTTATTAACTATCATTAAAGTATCATATTGTCATCCAAAACAAGCGTGTGTATAAAATTTCAGTTCAAGAGAATGCTTTAAAACGTGAGAAAAAAAATCTTTTTAAATTTTGACCCAAGTCTCCAAAAATGAAACCAATGTGGCTGTATCTGTAATTCTTTAAATAATTAGTTTCAGCCAATTCATTTTAATTAATTATAATTAAATTATCGTATTTTTACCCCAAAAAATAATGTATGCAAAATTTCAGCTCATATGAGTGCTTTAAAATGTGAAAAAAAAAAAACCCTTTTCAAGTTTTAACACAAGTCACCAAAAGGATCGCTAAGTCGCCCAAAATGATGCCAACGTAGCTGTGTATTTGTAATTCTTCGAATGATTAGTTTTAATCAATTAATTTTTATTAATTATAATTAAATTACTGTATTGTCATCCAAAATAATCATGTAAATAAAATTTCGGCTCAATTGAGGCTTTAAAAATGATTTTATTAACATTGAAAATTCCACCAAAATAAATATTAAAAGGAGTGTAAGCTAATAGTAGGTATTGAATGAATATGTGTCTTGTACAACAACCCTCCCATAAAAATTATGAAAGGTTTAGTGGGGGTTATGAAAAGTGGATCATAATGGATAAAAAATTTATTTTTTTAAAAAAATACTTTTTTTATAAAACGTAATGGGAGATACAGATCAAATTCTAGATGAATTTAGTATTATTATGCGTGTCTATTAATTGTGATTCAGTTTAATACTCGTATATGCAAATAACACTACTTTTTTCACGTAGTTTTAAGCCAATATTCAATAAACAAATTAAATGTATAAAAATATAAAAACTTATCTTGGGAAGGATATTACAAGAGAATAAGCAACAGAACTACGAAAGTTTGTTTTACATGTGTGTCAAAATATTGAGGCAAATATGAAAAGCTTCAAAAAAAGTCATAAAAAATAATCATATAAATTCAGAAAGCCATTAAAACGACTGAATAGTATTTTGAAAGAGAAGTAATGTACAAGATTTGAAGCCTACTTCTATTTTGCAATTTCATAAAATAATCCAAACATAAGATAATATTTAATATTCTTTTTTTAAATTTTCAGGGAGCTATGGCTAAATTTTCAGAAATACAGAAAAATATAGAACTCCTTAAGAATATCTAGTCCGTTTAAATATCAAGAAAGGAAACCAAATTACGCAGTTTCTGACATCCCATTCAATAAATTTCTTAATATTACAACAGAGATAAATGTATGCAATACCAGGCTGAAAAAGTTAAATATTTTACTCCTCCAGGAACATAAAAGAGATTAAAGAGCAAATTTATTTGAGAAAGAAATTCAAAAATTTATGTAAAATATACATATTTTGAATATTATAACATGGAATTGTAAAATTCCTAGAGAAAATGTGTAAAGATAGTTTAATATCAACAAAGCGAGCAATAAATCTGCATTGTATGTAAAATAAACAATGGCAAATGGGTTAGAAAAAGAAAGAAAGAGGAATTCAAAAATTTATATAAAATATACATTATGGTATGAAATTGTAAAGAAAATATACATAGAAGTTATATATATAAACGCCTTCTTTCCAACTAAGAAAAACGTATATAGGTAATTTAACAATAACATATTATGGGTTCTAAATAGAAGGAAAACTAATAAATGTTTCTAGACAGCAAAATCATTCTACAAATGTATGTGGACATTTGAACAATTTCATAATTCTTAGGATTCTTATTTAGATAAATCTAAGAAGATACTTCCCATTTTAAAGAAGGATTGAAAACTTCCAAAGAAAAAGTTTTTAAACGGCTACAGCTATTCAGTTCAAGACTAATATTTTGTGCTTGTCGAAAACAAGACAGAATAATTTGCATCTCAGCTACAGAAAAAGTTTTTTTTTAAAAAAAAAATAATAATAAAAAGACTATCGTAAACGCATTTTTTTTAAGCTTTCTTTATCTAAAATATCTTCCTCTTTCCTTAAATCTCTCTTCTAAGTTCTCCTATCAAATTTTATAGCTTTTTTCGTATACATATTCATACACGCCCAAAAACAATCATAGTGGATTTTAAATACGAAATCAGGTGTTTTGTTTAAGAGAATGGTACAGAATTTACCATTTTTCAGAAGAGAGTTGGCACATCTTTCAAAGAAAAACTGTTTTGAGATCTTGATGGAATATGCCCTAAATGTGACAAACAGCCAACGATTTTTCTTAGATAGCTATGGAATCGATAGAAGTGAATTGGATTTTTTCTTTATGTCCACTATGTAATTTTAGGAAAATAATGCATTTGAAAGTCTCAGAAAGCCTCCTATTGAAGGCTAGAGAAAGAAAATGTCTTGACAGTGGAAATTGATAGATAATCGCCAATATAAGATTTAATGGAGGTAGATGACGTGTTTCATTTCTTTAATTCTTTCTTTTCATTTCCAACTTATTTCAAAACAATTTTTAGTTTCGTCATTTGTTGAGCTTACTATTTAAGTAATTTAATTAAAGTATTTGGTTCCTTATAATGTCATATGTGCAAATTTAATACTTTTTAATGATATTTCATTCCTTACTGAAATTATTGATACAAAACCTACCCAAATAATAACCAAGTGAGTTTGTAACAGTTCATAACAGGAATCCAAAATGCGAAAAAGTAAATATTTTTGCAAATGAATTTATATGTGTTTTTAATTCTATCGTACTATATTATTAAGATATTTGCATATAAAACAAGAGTATACATTCATTTTTTTTACCCACAACTAAAGGCTTAATTTAATAATTTAGAACATTTAATTTGCAAATTAGTAAAAGTAAAATAATTCAAATTATTGTAAAATTTTAATCTTTAACTATTGAAAAGAAAATTCCATAAAAGCTATTTATACTCCAGTTAAAACTAAAAAAAAAAATTTATACAAAAATTTTAATAAGTAAAAGAGATTATGACGAGTATGAGACGAAAACGTCATTTCTCGTCCCAATAACCTAATTCAGATTGTTAAATTTCCTATAATTAGCTTCAGTGACGAAGGAATTCATCATAATTAAAACGATGTATTCTATATCATTCTATCTACTCAGTCCAAAATCCCAAATTCTAAAAAAACTACATCAATGCTGCCAGATATAAAACTCTTATCGTCATGTGACCATTGGCGAAGACGATTAGATGATATTGTGAACTGGTGACGCTGAACAGGAAGAGTTGAAAACGTACCTGCTGAGCCGATTGATGTACTCAATCCATAACAAGCACAGAATATTACAGAAGGTCGTTCACACTTCATGGAAACGATTTTGCAGTTCATTTTTTCGTTTGCATTTTGAGATAAAACTTTGGCATCTTCAGAATAATCGTCTGTGTGGGCTAAGGTTTTCTTTTAATTGGAATGTAAAATAAAAGATTTATTTTAAAAATGGTTCCTAAAATAATATATGGCTCGAAGGTTAAGTAATTACGCTTTCCAAGGTGAAATATTTGTATCAGCAAATTAAAAAAATGATGCAAATATCTCGGATATTACATTTCAATCAAAGGTATTTATTAAAGTAATCAAAGGTAGCAAAGGTATTTCCGATAAAAACAAAAGACTCTATTTGGTGGCATATTGGGGTATTTATGGACTTTCGAACCTCGAACCCTCCCATGAAAAATTCCTGTATGCGCCACTGCAAAAATATAATAAAAATTTTCAAACACATTTAAAATGTAAATTGGAAATAAAACTTTGTAATTCACTACTTCTATAAACTACTGTGAAAATACTCTTCTGTCTTACTATAGAAAATATTTCTTCTTTCCTTAGAGAAATGTTTCTAAGTGCACAACTCGTTGAAAATTGATTGCTTATATTAGTGGAAAAATAAAATCTCCTTTGAAAAATATAACCGCTTACTTAATAAAAAAAGCTTTTAAAGATTAAAATTGAGGAAAAGTTGTATTCAAAATCAAACAAATTGGAAGGTATTTAATTTCTTACTTTTACATAACTGTAAACACGTCATCTAAATGTTTTTAGGTACGACAAAGGGGAATATTTTAAACGCTATATTGATCTTTATAAAATCATACCAAAAAATCTTCCAGAAAAATTATGTAATCAATATTAGAAAAACAAAACATAAAATGAAATTTTTCTCAAAATTTCATTATAATGAGAAAAAAACCCCACACAAACACAACATTTGATCTCTTAAAACACAACTCTGTTCAGAATATGTCTTAAAAAACCACTTCCGTCATAATGGAGGAGTTTGAACCTTTCCGTTATTAAAAAAAGAACAATTCGTACATAGGAAGGTTACCGCTATCAAAGCAAATTTTCTATTTTATTTGCTGAAAACAAGCTTGGAACTCAGCTGTAAAGGAAAGCTCCTATTGTTTACAACCCACAGTAAACGTGATATATTTCCCCCAGAAGTTTTCTCTTTGTTTTAACTCCCTTCCCCTCTTTCTTATCTTCCTGTTTCTGCGAGAGTATTTTCCAGTCTTCTTTTGCGTGTATACAGATACATGCACTAACACACATGCGGTGTGTCTTCGTACTGTAGAGAAGGGTATTTTATTTTAGAGAATAGCACGGAATTTATCATGCTTTAGAAACAAATTTTGGCACATCTTTCACAGAAAACTGTTTTGGGGTTCTTATGGAATTTGGCATAAATGTGCCAAATATTTCGCCAAATTGTGTTCTTTTTATGTAGGCTTAAGGAAAAGATGCGTTTGAGGGCAGTAGAAGCTATATGTGTGAAAAATTAAATACATAGACTTCTAAATGGATACCTGTAAAATTGAGAAATATATATCCTGCATCTATAATTCCGAGATCCCCTCTTTGTGGCATAGGTTACTGTAAACATTATTCTTAAATGACATAGAACTCATTTTTATAGGAAATACATTATTTTATTAGGAGCTAATTAAAGAGCATCAATGCTCTTAAACCAGTGTTTCTCAAACTGTGGGGCGCGCCCCCCTTGGGGGCGTGATAACAGTTCAAGGGGAGCGCGAGTATATCGAATAGTCGAAAAGAAAAGAATATAAAAAAAATTAATTTATTGAAAGGAAGCAAAACAGAAAATATATTCCGACATAATAAAAAGTAAAATACACATTTACACTGATATAATACACTTATAAATGTATCAGTACTGCGGATTGTATTTCATAATGAATTTAACAGTACTAAGTTAAGAACTAGTTTAATAATTACCAGTGACCCTATGAGCATGTCATAAAATAATATATAAAATTTAATACTTGTCTTGATAATTTGTAATTTTAAATTAAATTACAAATTACCAAGACAGGTATAATGATAATTTATAATTAAAGTCGATATATAGCTTAACGTCAAATTATGGTATTGGATACGAATACATTGTTATTGTATGGACGGGGGCGTGATGAAAACTATGGTTGAAAATTGGGTCGCAAATGCAGAAAGTTTGAGAAGCACTGTCTTAAACTGCAAAGACTTTGTTTCAAAAATATCAATATTTATAACAGTTTTTAACGATCGACAATTTTCTTATTAATGCACTTTGAAAAGAAGCCCTTTAAACGTTTTATTTATAATTTGAATTTATGATAAATGATAGAACTGTAAAAAAAATAATGATACAAATGTGGATGTAATTGTCATATAACTTTTATGAACAAAAATAAAGAGTTTCAACTTAATTTTCGTGAAATTCCTGTACAGCACGTGTGTGGATAAAGTAACCTTACAGTGGAAATATACTTGTGGGCAACAGCTATCTGAAAAACATCAAAGTAAAATTATTAAAACTGCTTGTAATTATCGAAGAAAAAATTCATGTAGAAACTTGGTTTTAAAATAGTTGTTGCACATCTTTTTTGAAAATGTGATTTTTAGTTTGAAATATAAATAACAAATGGGAATTATGACAATTAATTTTGTCGTTAAACATAAAGTTTTCTTTTGAAAAATGAAGGAGATTTCTTGAAATATACATAGATAATTTATCAGACATTCATTGAAGAAATGAAAAAAGAGTGTTTGTTCTGAGGAGCTAATCCTCTTACTACTCTTCTGACTACTCCTTTACTTATCATAATTACTACGAAGTAATGAATCAAAAGAAAAAAAGATAAACTCTTAAAGCACGGTGTACTACTTTCTACTTAGCAAAATCTTAATATGTCATGAAAAACGTTCATTTGGTTCATTCGCTCATCAAATAAAGCATTTATGATACTAACTTAAAAAACACGATGGAAAAATGTCACATTAAGTCAAATTTAACTTCTTTGGGCAGATTCATGAAATTTAGATATAAAATCCATTCATTTACTGTTCATATATACATTTTTACATACATCATATAAAATATAATGACTCCGTAAAGGACACAAAACAAAAATTTAGAATGAATGGGAAAAATTATTTCAAGAAATCTTTAGATGCAATGTTAACTTTCGAATTTATACTAATAAGTCATAAGTCTTCAATTAATTTTAACTCTTATAAAAGTATCAGGCAGAGAAACAAATGAACAACCTCTCACCTCCCCCATCCAATGAATAATGAGTTTTATTTAAATATGGTCATTTAATCGAAAGGATGTTTTTAAATCGAGGCAGTAACAGTAAGAAAATATATATTCAATTAAATGTAAATACATATGCACTAAAATTTCAAAGGTTAAAGGATAGCACTGCACAAACATCCAAATATTAGTAGCCTCGCATAAGAAATATGGGTGGTAAGTTTTCAAGACTTTCATTTACATTTAAGTGATCCATATGAAAACTTTCTGATGGTCTTATGATCATACAACACGAATCATCGAATTTTGAATGCAGTTAGAAGTTGAAACTAGAAGCATAGGGAATTTTATTTCTTGAATTGTTATGAAATTATCTATTCCTTGAATCCCAATGTCAAGAATGTACGGGAAAAAAATAATTCCATGCTTTATCTCTTATCTTGAAAAATGTACTATCTCGCCACTTCTATTTAATGACTGTGTCCACAAATACTAGATCTAACTAAAGAAGTCTGTTTTAGCAAACATGCAACACTTCATCAAATAAAAGTAGTAGCCAATGTGAGATGTATGACAGACCTGCCCCTGGGGGCACTGAAATAAATTTGGTGTTGGTGGAAAACAGCAGCAGAAGACTGGCTCGAGTGCATTTACTGACAATATACAATTGGCTGTAGTGCTTCTGAATGACTCGCCTTTACTTACTGGCTTGGCCTTGACTCACCTTTGACTTGACTTTGCCTTTGACTTGACTTGGCCTTTATTTACTGGTTTGCACTTGACTCGCCTTTACTTACAGGCTTGACTCACCTTTACTTAAAATTAATTATCTTCTACTTGCCTTTACTTACAACTCAGCATTGGCTGCAGGGCTTGTGATAGGCTCGCAGTCACTAACAACATGCCATTGACTGCAATGTTTCTTTTATAATAACCACACGCTATTGGCTGCTCTGCATTTTGCTTTACTTAAAGCATAACATTGGTTGTAGTACTTAAGCAAGGTTCGTCATCGCTAACAATATGCCAGTGGCTACAGTGTATGTGCTAGGCTCACCGTTACTAATAGCATGCCATTGTCTGCAGTGTTTCTGTTAAGCTCACAAGCATATCGGTTGGATCGTAGATGAGAGAAAAAAAAGTATTTAATCAGATGAGTCAAAGTGATAGTAGGGCTTGTTGTAGTGTCTGGCACAGATCCGACGATGACGTGGTCTATTTTTTTTTCAAAATGCACTATGCAAGCTGGTGGTGGCTCCATAAAAGTGTAGGGGATTTTTTATATTACAGAGAATGCGTCTTCTGATTAAACTTAATCAGCATTGACTAGAAGGGTCATGTTCAGTTGCTTAGAGATGATTTGAAGTCAAAATAATGTGCCCAAAAAATGATAGTATATTCGGCGATGACGTTGCTCCGAGTCAGCGGGTCAAAATTATTCGAAAAGGCTTTTTGGAATAGTTCCCAGACACTTGTAAATCGAAGTTTAAATCATAAACATATAACTGATACAAGTGCTATTCCGGCACAAACACCCTCCCTCCTTTCATCAATATACCGGCACTACAACGGATACAGCTGTATACTTTGCCAACAATGCTTTCACAGCATAATTTTTCACAGATGTTTTGGGTCTTCAAAGAGGTTTTTTTATACGAAAAAAATCAAAAGTACCGAATTTTTTCAAACCAACGCGACAATTTTCGATCGTTAACAATGTTCATCCTAAATGCATGGTTTATATTGCTTGCAGCTTTTGAAGCATTTCTACCAAGTTCCTATTCACACAAAAAAATTACATTAATATAAGTTGAATTCATATCCGTATGGAATTCAAAACAAATAACAAAATGGAAATTTTTGAGAAAATATTCTTAGTTGAAATGTGACTCTGGCAATGAACAATACGACTATAAACAAGGTCATGCGAAAAACAAAAAGCATAACTAAAACAGCAAGGGAACCGTTCCCTTGTAAAGTCAATCCAACATTTTATACGCAAAAACCCGATATTATAAGAATGCACATGTAGCATATAAACAGTTAATAAAATAGTCGATTAAATATTCAGCTTAGTGCATCATATGACCAATCCCAAACGTGAAATTGATACCATTTTTAGAATTGTACTAAATATAAGGTTAAAAAATAATGATTACGATATAGTTCAAACGTTTAAGTTGATATAGTTATGATATGTAGTACTTAATTTAGTAACTAATGGTGGAGTTATAAAATAGCAGCCATAAATATTTTTATTAGTTAATTAACTAATAAAGCTCTACAACACAAAAGTACGGATGATAATAGTCTGAAAGAGTATTTCATAAAACATGTTTGTCATAAGAACCCACCCAGATCACCACATCTGAAAATGGAAATCTGGAATTATACAGTTAAAATTTTCTTGCAGAAAAATTAACAGATACATATGCATAAGTAAGTTTAATTTCGAAGCGAAAATTGGTGAAATATAATTTATTATTTTAAGTCAATTTATAATGGATCAAGAATTATTTTAGTGATGTGTATAATAAATGTACAAAGAAAAATTTATGGTATAAAATTTTAAAGAACTAAAAAATGTGGTTCATCAACTATATTTTTCCACAGATAAACTATCTTCACTTCTTTCAACTCTTCAAAAACTGTTTAAGTTAAAATTGAAAATACAAATATTTATTCATATTTTAAATATTTTAAACTTCTGTAGATAATACTTTATGTTTACAAAAGTCATATAAATAATCTGTTTTGTGAAATAAATGTAAGCAGCGGCAATACAATTTTAGTATACAATAATTCTTATGCAGTATAAATAATAACCTAATATACTTTATAAATTTTATCAAACAGGAAAAGGACAGATGTTTTCTCTTCACAAGGATAATAAATACAAATCAAATGTCTGCACATTTATTTGAAAATAAATACGAAAACTCTTGTATATTTTACATATATTGACAATAGAAATACCAACTCACAATACCCTCTAGAAAACATAGCTACACGAAAGTAAAGTTAATAACAAAAAAAAAAATGATTAAAATAAAAAAAAGAACTAAATGAAAAATACGATTTAAAAACGCAGTTACTCAAACTATTAATTGGAGTACATGTTTTAAAGGCTTATGACTATTTGATATAAAAATTTAAAACCTTTTCCGCAAAAAAATACGAAAAACGTGTATAAATAAAAGTTATCGCTGCCAAGCTAATGTACTTGCCGAAAACAAGGCTTCGATCTCGGCTGCAAGGTGATGTTTTTTGTTTGTAGCCATTGTAAGCATGATATATTTTCTCCCAAAGTTTTTTCTTTGTTTTAACTCTCGTCCTTTTTTCCTGGTACTCCATGTGTATCTTTTTTTCCCGTCTTTTGTGTGTATATACAAACATGCACTAGTACATATACGGTAGCTTCACACTGCAGAAGAGGGCATTTTATTTTGGAAAATGGCATGAAATTTATCATGCTTTAGAGGAGAATTTTGGTACATCTTTCATAGAAACTGTTTCAGAGTCCTGATGGAATATGGCTTAAATATGACAAATAGTTGCCAAATTTTCTTACATCGGTCGAAGGGGGTTTGTAGGGAAAAAAAGAGTAGAGCTATATATTATGCAATTTCAGGCAAAAAATGCATTTGAGTGTCTCGGAGTCATTTTATGAGATAGAATAAATTTACTAGTTTGGGGTAGATGGTTTCTTAAGACTTAAAAAGATTTTTATTTAATTTCTGGTGTTACAACACGTGAACTACATATTTAATATTCATATTACTAAAAATGATTGATAAAAAAGGTAACAGTCTATTATTTAGTGGCATTATATATAAATACTGAAAGCGTGCAAAAAGTTATAATGAAATTATTACTAAGCAAGTAAAATAAAAAAAAAATGTTTTTTTAAGTCATTTCCTAAGATCAACAAAGAAAAATTTTATTTTAGCTGCTTTTTATTAAATAGTACAATTAATATAGATATGTATATACATATGACAGAATCACAACATTAAGTGGTATTTAATTTTTATTAATTATCCGTAAAGTATCGTATTATCATCCAAAACAATCGCGTATATCAAATTTCAGTTCAACTGAATGCTTTGAAATGTGAGAAAAAAAAATATTTTAAAGTTTTGACCGAAGTCGCTAAAAATGAAAACAACGTGGCTGTATCTGTAATTCTTTAAATAATTAGTTTCATTCAATTAATTATAATTATAATTAAATTATCGTATTTTTACCCACAAAACAATAGCGTATAGAAAAATTCAGCTCAAATGAGCGCTTTAAAATGTGAAAAAAAAAAAAAAAAAATTCAAGTTTTGACACAAGTCGCCAAAAGGGTGGCTAAGTTGCCAAAAAGGATGTCAAAGTGGCTGTATTTGTAATTCTTTAAATAGTGTAAACCAATTAATTTTTATTAATTATAATTAAATTACTGTACTTCCACACAAAAAAATCATGTATATAAAATTTCAGCTCAATTGAGCTCTTTAAAATGTATTTAATTAGCGATTGAAAACTCCACGAAGATAAATAAATAAATGTATAGAGAGTGTGAGCTAATAGTTGGAATTGAATAAAAAAGCCAATTTCTAGTGTACACATAACCACGTTTTTTTCTTTTATAAATTGATCAAATTAACTTTAAAATTTATCTGAAGTTGTTGAAGGTGATTTATTATATATGTTAGAAAATATTTTTCGTTCAGCGTTATTTACAAAATGAAACTATTTCCAATTAGGAAAATAAAAAAAATCAAAATATTATTTATTAAATATAATTACCATTTGAGGACTAAATAAAAATTGATATTGGGGTTTTGTGTATTCTAGAAAACTAAAAAAAATTTAATCAAAATTCAATTGCTTCAAAACTTGATTAATATTTGTGGCTTTCCAAAAAAATATTTTTCGACAATAAAATTAAAGTTAATTAATAAATTTTGCATTTTATCATCTCAAGTAATTTTTACAATTTACATTAAACTATTGAAATAATAAGCAATATAACTTGTTTCGCGATTGACAACTGCTGATCATTTATAAATTTCTTTTCCATCTATTAATAGAGCAATGTAAATTTATTCAATTCTGGATTTTTTTTTTACTTTTTTAGCACACACTTTAACACTATCCCTTCCCTATTCAACTTTTTAAAACTTAAACGAAAATTTTCTAAGTAAAATTTTCTATGTGTTATCCGCGACATTTTCTCTAAATTTCTGCAGTTTGCACATAGTTATTCCATTCATATTTAGATGTAAAAGCGTGGTTAAGCTCAGTCCAATGATCAAGTGATGTAACAATACACACAGTACATACGAACAAATAAATAAAATAATGCAAAAAATAAACACAAATGAAGATCTGCTATAATTTATGATTTTCGTCAGACCTTTTTGTTTATTTTAATTAAGATGAAATACCTATATGATTTTCAATATTAATGAAAATCTTCATAATTTTCTGAAAATTTCTGAGATGATATCGTTTAATACGAAAGGAAAAAATACTTGTTCATTAATATAAAGGCATTTTAAGTTTATACATATTTAAATACAATGAAATTATTTCATACGTTGTTTTAATACTTTATATCAAATTCTATAGCTAAGGATTGCTTCAAATATATGAAACTCATAACAATGATTCCAATAGCGATGTACACGAAAAACGTTTTGTGCAGCACTAATTCTCATATCAATTGTTGGGTATAGTCACTGTGTAGTATGAATAAATAACGCAGTAGAATAAACGTAGATTTAGAGACTTGTTTTTAAAGAGCACGTATCTGTTAAACAATTAGGCAAATAAAAAATTTGGTTAACAATTAGTAACAGGAAAAAGAAATGAAACAGTAGGTGCATATGTATATTATATTTCCATGAAATGAACTTCACCAAATATTAAGTTCTAAAGTATTTTGTAAATACTTGTAATAAAAGGCCTATCCACAATATAAACTGCAGTTCAGATCCTAAATGATAGAAAACACATTTCTATCCGTTGTATACCAGAAGCAAAAAATAACAATCTTTAAGTCTACAAACAATGCAGTGTATGGATAAATGTATAGCATAAATTGAGTAAATATGCAGATTGCTTTTCATTAAAAGAAAGTCTTTTGTAAGAAAAATAATATCAGACCAATGTTATTCATGGTGAAATGTATTTGTAATTAATAAATATAATTTATGGAGTCTGAGGTTAAATTATATAAAATTTATTAGTTCAGGCCTCTCTCAGAAGACTTAAACTCTCATAAAACATATTAATAATTAATACAGTTCAATTATATATTTAGCAGGATAAATTCAAAACATAATAGGTAATGTAATAACAAAAAGCCCAAGCTTCAGGAAAGTAGAACAATTGTATAAAGGCGAAAACATGCAGGTTGAAATTGAGTATGCTACACAATTAGAAATTACTTTCAGTTCTACAATGACTTAATCTAATATTCAAAATTTATTGCTTTTGATAACTATAATGATTGATAACATGTATAATACCCCTTTAAGAAACAATACAACTCAAACTCTCAATCATCCTCTATTACTTCGAGGACCCTCTTTAAGTACTCTTATAGTAAATGCCGTTTACTTCAATTCTTTGCACATTTACATGCTAAAAAAATTTAGAAAATGTTGGCGAATCACATGCTAAAAAAATGTTTTTATAATATAATTGTTTGAAAAATTATAATAATAAAAAAGGAATAAAATAAATTAAATTAAAAGCAATCTGCTTGTAAGATAAAATAATCGAATGACATTTTATTAATTAAATTATCACATAATTCGTTATTAGGAATACATTTACATGTAGAGTAAAATTAGACATTTATATTTATATAATTCTTCACTTTTATTTAGGGTCTTGTATATCACAGTAATATTAAAAAATTCTACATATATATATATATATATATATATATTGGAAAATCAGAACTCATCGATTTTTTTAACATTTCATCTACACAAGAAGAATTCCATATATATTGCCCCCAAATTTTTTTTATTAATATTTTTCTATTCTATGGGCTGTTTTACATAATTAATGTTTCATTTTAGGTAATATCGAATCATATTCTTTAATGTGGTAGAGCAATATTTCTAAGTTATCGCTTAGCTGAAACGTGACTCAACATGAAAAGTTAGTTTGAAACCTTAATTAGTGTAAAGCGAGATTTATACGTCAATTATGAATTTCCATACACCAGAGAAATTTCTTCTCGATAAGTGAAACTTAATTTAGCATGTCACATTGAAATTGGCATAAATAAGCTGGTGGGGTAATTTAAGAAGTAACTTATAATTGTAAGCTGCAACAGAAGATACATAAGAATCATATAATAAACGAATTTACCCAAAACACAAAAAAGATATATCTTAACACACACAAAATGTTTTGCAGTCGGCACCTTTTTGCAACAATTACTTTTTATTAATGTATTTTTATTTTTAAAAAAAACATTTACGTATAACATATATATGTATATTCGGAAAAAACTTTCATTACTTTTTAAAATGTTACTAAGAACACTAAAATTTTGATGGTAAACCTTAATTGTACACATTTTTTATATAATTCCACTATTTTTCTTTTAGGATATGAAAAAGTTTCTTTGAAAAATACTTCCATTAATTTAATGTAAACAATACAAACAAGAAAAATTAACTGTATATATACTGATGTAAACATATCATTGAAAAAAAGATTCACAAAACATGCTGCGTGCAAGTAATGTTATATCAGCGAAAACAGATTTCTTAAATGTCCTAATAAATGTGTCTCTTAAGGGTTTTATTACGAAAAAAATATTTTAAAAAATTGCAAAATTGTTGTCTCCGAAACATATTGAAAAATATTTCATGCAAGGGTACTTCATCCGAAACTTTTTTAAAAAATCCACATCGCTAATTTCAAGACGCAAACACATTCGCTAACACCTTCAAATGAGCCATTAAATACTTTAATCCACCCAATTATTTTAATAACGGATAATTAAGGCAGCAATTAAAACACAGAGAAGCACAACTAATCTCCTCTCACTTAGCTTACTTAAAAGATTACATTTTCCTTTTTCTCGTGTTTCTTTCTGTTAACTAAAACTGAATATCGAACGCGAGTGTTTTTTAAAAAAATGCATCACACACAATTCGGAATTCGTTGCAAAATTTTCTTTCCAAAAAGAACCCTTCTTTTGTTATTGTATTATTCTTATCGCTGAAAGAAAGGCTTTCTAGCTCAGCCGAGCGTTAAAATCATCGATCTTTATTAAGTCTTAATAAAAGGAAGAAAACACGTAGTAATTTAAGCAAAAAACTGCCAACAGATGGCACTGTAGGAAATCCATCGCAATGGCGCAATATTGGTCAACTTTTTCCTATTCGCTCAACTGCACCGGCTATCGGAATTCGCTAATGGCTAACGTTAATCAGTTCAGCCGAGACACACTTTATCCAAGATAAGAAACAAATAATAATAAAAAAAAAAACACGAAGCAAAATGTTTCTCATATCTGGAGATATGTTGTATTGATCGGGCTGGGGGGAACATATGTCGGTATTATACAGCATGCTTAAGTAAGGAATAAATTGTGGAAGCAATAGAAAGAAGTAGGAGAAAAAAAAATTATAAATAAAACCGCTTCATGCAAATGGCATAGCGCTAATTTTGTCAAAATGGCGGAAAAATTCGATATTGTATTTTACTTGTTACTTTAAGTAGAAGATGTATTAAAAAATCATTATTTATAAGACATTTTTTTAGGGTAGCGCTGCGATGCCATTCTAAATATTGAAAGAAGAGGCAGAATGTTGATAATATCGAATTTTTGGGTTTATAGCTGGTATCAGGTTTGTTTTATCGTACTTTAAAAGTATTTTGTTTTGAATTAGGCCGGTAATTCTTTTTTATTGCTATGTTTGAATTATTAGATAAATAAGTCAATTTCAGATAATATGTATTGTGATTAAAATCTAATTTTAAGTTGTTTCTTATACTTAAAATGGCTTTCTGATCAACTCACATTACCATAGTTTCAGGCAGATTTCTTTTTGTTACTAGCTTTAATAGGAAACTGTTTTTCATTTTAAAAAATTAATAGCTTAGGACAGTGCTTTTCAAACTTTCAATACGTGCGACCCAAAATTCAATCACAATTTTCTTTGCGCCCCCTCAATACAATAACGATGTATTGATTGCAATAAAACAATACTTCGACTCTAAGGCTACAATACGACTTTAACCTCTCCACTACTGGCATATATAACCGTCTATCTCAGCCAGTGAATAAATTGTTGTGGACGTATATATACGTCCTTCCGAAATACGGTTTTTTCTGCTCACTGCTATTCATAAAATTATTCGAAAGGCTTCAGAATGCAATAAAATGACCTTAACAGTATTTGCGATGGATTTACTTATTTCAGAGAATTTTCTTATTTATTCTCTTACTCTCCTCTCCCCAAATACACCACATACGTGTGCATACATGCAAAATGGTGGCATTGTGGAGTAAATCGCGTAACTTTTAATCGGTAATTAAGGGATTAATTATAAACCGTACAAAAAAAATTATCAAGATAAATGTTAATTTTTGCATATAATTCTATATATATGACAAGCCTGTGGGGTCACTTGCAATTATTAAACTTGTTCTTAACTTAGTATTGATAAATTAATTATCAAATACATTGTGTAGTAATGATATTTTTAAAAGTGTATTACATCAGTGTAAATGTTGTTTTTTTCAACATGTTAGAATATATTTTGTGTTTGTGTGTATACTTTCAACAAATTAACAACTTTTTTAAAATAATCTTTTGTTTTCTGCTTTTCAATATGCTCGCGACCCCCTCGGGGCGCGCCCCACAGTTTGAGAAGCACTGGCTTAGGATTAAAAATTGGAACTTTCTACATACTTCACAGCATATTACATTAATATCTATTTCCTTTTTTCAAAAAATCATAATATTAGAATATATATTAAACTAGTTAACCAATGATATTTATAGAACTGCAAATATAGAAGAATTATAGGACTTATATATATAATTATTTCTCAAACTTTAATAAAAGTTTACGTAAAACATGATAGTAAATATATCCTAAAGTATAACATTTATTTCTATAATAATTCAAACAAATTAGTTTTAAAAAATTAATGTGAATGTGAGTAAATCTGATTTTTAATATAGTTTGAGAAAAAAAAATAAGAAAGGATATTTTTAGAAATGATTAACATGTGCAAAGTAACTAAATATTAAAAGGTTCATTATTATAAAATTTTTCAAAAAATATCAACTCAAAAATGTAATTAAAATTAATCTTTGCATTAATGTTAAATACAAATGTAAATAGTTTTGATTTTTCAGTAAAGAATATTTTATCCAAAATACAGAAAAATATTCAAATAACATTTCTTAAAAAAAAACGTTTTTGTAACAAAAGTTGGTTTGTAAGTAAAAATATACAGCTTTTTAAGTAAAATTTGTCTTATAATTAAAAATACTATTATATTTTTCTATTTCACTTCGAAAAAAATTATTTTTTTATATTTTTCTTTACATAACATCTAACAAAAACAATTTAACAACTTTGTAATATTTATAAAAATACATGATTAACTTTTGTAAGAAAAATTAATGTAACAAACTCACTTTTAAATTATCCTTTACTTAAGAACCAATAGATGCAATTGGAAAGATTGGAACAAAGATTTTTCAATAACTGCATCGAATTTTTCTAGATTTTTTTCTTCCGTGAAACTAAATGTAATTCAAAAGCAAACGATAATTATAAATTTTAAAACATATTTTTATATTTTCCTTTACATAACATTTAACGAAAACAATTTAACAACTTGGTAACATTTTATAAGAATACATATGATTATTTTTTTTTAAAAAAAATAACGTAACAAACTCACTTTTAAATTATCCTTTTTTTAAGAACCAGTATATGAAATTTGAAAGATTGGAACAAAGAATTTTCAATAACTGCATCGAATTTTTCTAGATTTTTCTTTCGCGAAACTAAATAGTTAAAAAACAAACGATAATTATAAATTTTAAATTTTTATATTATTTCTTATTTTACATCTTATTGTTTATACCTATTTAATTTTAGTATTCTAATGATTAAGATTAAATAAAAATAAAAAATAAAATACAAATAATTCTGCATTATAAATTTATCAACTTTGTTTATAAAGTAATGCAATAACTTACGTAAAGAAAGTACAATAAATCCAATCAATTGCTTAAATGCTTACTATTCGAGACTCGAGTAATTAATTCCAAAACGAAGGACTTTTAAACATAAAGGGAAAAAAGGAACTTAATTAAATTCCAAATAATAGTTGCAATTTAAGAAATAAATTTAACGTAACGTAATAACTAATTAATTTGTGACATCTAATTCCCTCTCTGCCACTTGGAGTCGTCTTTGTTCAGTTAGTTTCTTTATTTTTTTTTCTTTCTGTGCCAATCAAAACAATTTGTTGCGATTGAATTACGCTGATTGGTGATTCTGGGTATGTCAGTTCTTTACAGACAGATTCCCTAAGCATTCGCTTTCAGGGTTTCTATATATTTATATAGAGAATGTTACTCTCAAAGGTAAAGAAATACATCCAAGATTTGCTGAAGAAAATTAAATACGTAAGTGATTAACTGTGATTTAAACGTTAAATGATTAAAAATATAATTATTCATTTAATTTATCAAAGATAATTTGAAATTAAAAAGATTGAAAGGTAAGAAAATAGTGTCATTTAAACAAAGGGGGTTTAGTAAAGTAAAAACAAAAAAAAAAAAGAAACATGAGAGTAACTGAATTATTTTTTATTCCCTTTTTTTTCAAATAATGTTACAAACAGAAAAATCTACGATATTTTTAAGAATTAATTATCAGTTGTTCTGAAATTTATCAGCGTATAATCATTGTTTTAATCAATCCTCTAAAACTCTGGGGTCGGCAGCTTTTTAGCTGAGACGTGCAAAACTGATCTACCAATATGATTCAGTGTGCCACACAGTAGGACATTTTGGAATAATTCGATTCTCGCAATAATGCTGGCAGAGTTAAATAATTGAGGGGAATAATATAGATATTTACAGTTCTATTGTGTGTGTACATTTTAATTTTTCATCATTTAAAAATATATTATATAACAATAAACAGCATGTAATCTAAATATTTCTTCAACAAAAATAAAAACAAAATTAAAATTGTATAGATTATGTATTTTTAAACATATTTATTAAAATAAAAAAAATAGACGGCATGCAATATAAGTATTTCCCTTCATTATAGTTAATTAAAAAATAAATAAAATTTTTTAAGTGAAGCTAGTGCTTACACCGCTCACTTTCATATCGCAAAATTAGGGGTATAATTTGTGACTTTCAATTTGACACGATTTCAAGCATTCGAGTTAAACAATTTATTTGCCGACTCGAGATATTTTCTATATGAGAAAATATTTTTTACTTAGATTTTTAGGACCCAAAGCGGAAAATAAGAGTACGTGCAATTTGAGTTCTTCAAAAAGTTAAATCTCTCCAGCAATGACATTCAATAATTTACAAATTAGCTGTAAATTTATTTTTAGATTTATCTTTCAGATAATTTTTTAATTCCGTAAATGTCCACGATTTTGAAGATATTTGTCAAAAAAGATCCATTACAAATATATCAACTTCCATTCACTCAAAAAGTAACAAATTTGTATAGTGCAGAGTGCCAATGAGAATTTTATCACGTGCCCTGGGTTGCCGACCCCTGCTCTAACACAAGGGCGGGGCTTTATTTTGGCTCGAGGGTGTTGTGGAAGCACAGAATATCGAAGGGACGTACCTTTTTGAAATAATTGCATTCATTAGCTAACTTTGTATCCAAGAAAAGGTGTAAATTGTACCATAAAAATCAATCAATATAAGTCCAATAAATATTGTTGTATTTTTTTCAATTTATTTATGTTGTGATATTTTTATATCGTTTCTAGATGCATGGGTAGCCTAGTGGTTAGAGTATTGGACTCCAGATCGGAAGGCCTGGGTTCGATGCCCCATGCCACCAAATACCCTCCGATTACACAAGGAGTACGTGCTCGTTAAATCAGTGGGTCCGAAAGTCTTGTGGGCTGAATCACGAGTGCAGGAGACTGGAGAATATTTCCTTTCCCTTCAGTTCCATGCCTAAATTGTGGAGGTGGAGATCAGTGGTGTCGCCCTCTATCTTCCCTATGGGACTTTCTTCGAGCTAAATCGTATTGTAACTTGTATGGTGCTCAAGGCTTAGGCCAAAGATAGGCGTACATCTAGCCCCTTGCCATGATGAATTTCGTGGGCCTCGATCTGACTACGTCATACAGGTGACATTTGAAACAACAACAGCACATTGAATTTTAGAATGAATTTAAGGAGAAAAATGTACTCTATCACACTTCAACAATTTTTTTAAAATCAGAAATGAGATTGCATGTTGAAATTCTCATCACAGCCTGCAAATTAAAGTAAGTCGACTTTCATTTATATTTACTTTTGTTGACTCCATGGAAGAAAGATTTTACTCACAAAAATATGTTGATTTAAATGTAGAGACTATTTACTGTCTGAGTGGTTTTCAGTTTGTCTTGGTGAACCCCAAAAAAACTCTGCTAGTCGTTATTTGTCCACCCCTGCTGCAAAATAAATTAGAGATTTACTGTTAATTCAATCATCTGAATAATGATTGTAATTCACTGATTCTCAAACTTTCAATTTTTCCGAACCAATTTTTAATCTTAATTTTCATCGCGCCCCTCTCCATACGATTACAATGTATTGAACTCAATGACGCTAAAGCTACAATACGACTTTAATTATAAACTGTACAAATTATCAAGGTAAGTAATACAATTTATATACAATTTTATATATGACAAGCTCATGGGGTCACTAGTAGTTACTAAAATTTTCTTAACTTAGTATTGTTAAATTAATTATCAAGTGCATGTTGCAGTACTAACATGTTTATAAGAGTAAATGTGCTTTTTATTTTTTACTAAGCCAGAATGTGTTTCGATTTGCTTCCTTTCAGTTAATTAATAGTATTTTTAAATAATCTTTTCTTTTCAACTTTTCGATAGCTTCGCGCCTCCCACTTACAATTATCACGCCCCCTCTAGGAAGGAGCGCCCACAATTTGAGAAACATTGTTTTAATTATATATAAATTTCTCAGTTTGTTAAAAAAATATGTAATTTCCTTAAATCCTTTTAGATGATAGTACAGAAATTTAAATAAGAAACTGGTAATTATATTAAAATGCAAGCGAAAAAACAATTATTGCTATATAAATACATAGAAACAAATTAAATAACCAATTCTTTTCCAAACAATAAAGTTAAATTTATTCTCATTTCGTATATTATTTTAGGAAATTGCGATACGATTACGTATTAAAATGTAATAAAAGAATCTGTGTCGTGTATTATAATTATTGAAGAGATAGAGTTTTATTGCAATGATAATATAAACGACTAGAGTTTATTTGTATATCTTATAGAGTCACTTAGCGAGAACATTCTACAGAAAAAGTGTCAATTAAAAGAGATTATTAAAATAAACCGTGGAACAGATTTTATAAAGAAAATTCAGTATACTTGGGTTTCTTATTTGAAGTTGTTTTTATAAATTTGTTTTAAAAATATAATAATCTTGACAATGTTTCCTTGATAAAAACGTATATTAATACATAGAAGTAAAAAATATTATTAGAAAATATTTTTATTATTAAAGTTTAATGGCATTTACTTTCAGATGTTACAGAGATTTGTACAAAAACTACTATTTAATACCGGAATAAAGTCATAAAAACAAATAGTTACATGTTATATATAAAAACAAATACAATAGCTTGATAATTTTAAAATTATTGTTCAAGTAAAACCATTAATATATACAATGGTAATAAATACCATTAAAAAAGAACATTTTCTTTTGATTGAAAATCAGCAATTCTTCTTGTCGAAAATCCTATTTAAAAATAGGTTCACCCCATTTTTGCTAACTGGTTTTTCCATATAATTATCTGGTGATAAATGAAACTGTCATAAATAACATTCGATCTTTAAGGAAAAAAAATACGAATTATAATTTAAGAATTTAAATAGTAATTTTTCATTCGGATTTCAGAATCCTTGCACTTTAGTGCAATTATATGGATTCAGATAGCAAAAAGATATAAAATCGTTTTAAAAACTATCATATATCATATTGTAAAAAAACTCTTTAAAAGATGATAAATTAAATTAAAGGGAATGATAAATTATGCGATCATACATTTAAGCATCGTTCCAAACACAAAGGATGCCAGTTAGATCATTAGGCTGGGGAAAAGTAAAAAAGAAAAAGTAATGAAGAAATCATATTTAAATTTCACATACATTAGAAAGTACAAAATGTACATTTCTGTTTTTAGTTTAAACAATAAATTCATTCCATCTTTTCATGAAGACGTTTAGAATTAAGCCTTTTCAATCCAAAGAATAATATTATAATAGATATTCATTCTTTTGTATACTTAAATGTATTCCTTTTTTAGATGAAGATTTAACGAATCTTTTTCAAATATTATTGGATGCTAACGGCACTTTGGTTTAACTATGATGGTATTTTGAATTAATTCAAATGCTGAATACTTAGAGGTAGAATATATTTCCCTACAAAAAATTCCTTTTATTCAACTTTTGAAACAATTATTCAAAATATTTATACACATAGAAACACTAATTAGAAAAAGAAATACCTTATATATTTTTTGCTTGCATTTAGATTATGGTTCATTATGGATTTGTTCCTTTCAAATGAAAGAGTCATACATGAAAAAATTACAATTTACATAACCACGATGCATAATCACAATGCTATCTTTTCTAATACAACGCAAAGTTTTTATTTAAATTGTAAATTATTTTCAGAACTTTAATGAGCAAAATGAAAAATTTAGCACGAGCGAAATATACTTTTACCTACAAAGTAATTTTAAACATATTTTGCACTGGTTATAAAAGATAATTAAAACATAGGGTAAATTAAAAAACATTGTGTAAATTTTAGAAATATCTATTAAGGTATCCGACTATTTTCGGAACCGTGATTTTGCAAATGCTTGTAAATGGATAATATTTATGATATTTAGTGTCACTTAGATTAAAATACATGTATAAAATTGTTTTAAGGACATTATGACAAAAAAAAGTTATTTAAATACAATATTTTGGCAAAAAATTAACTTAGAATAACCTTTTTTCCAAATGTTCTCCTTTTGTAAAAAAATGCTTCTATTGTATTAATATTTTGTCTGTTTTCAGTTCAGACCTCTGTACAGAGGCTCAACTAGAATTTTTGAAATGCATAACTTAGAAGTCGGTTTATCCATGTTTTACGAAAACAGAAGGGAGAAATTTTAAGAAAATACGCCGATAAATATTTCAAATTGTTGTAACTCTGAAAATAACTTGGTAACAATAAAGAGGTCTGAACTACATACAGGCAATATATTAATACAATAGAACCATTTTTTACAAAAGGAAAACATGGAAAAAAGGTTATTCTAAGTTCATTTTTTGCCAAAATATTGTATTTAAATAACTTTTTTTGTCATAATGCCCTTAAAACAATTTTATACATGTATTCTAATCTAAGTGACAATAAATATCATGAAAATTATACATTTATGCGCTTTTTTAAAATCATGGTTTCGAACGTAGTCGGATACCTTAAAACATTATAATTTTTTCTTACGAATCAAATGCAAATTATACAAGGCATAATCGTATGTTTAATATGTGGTTTACATTAATTGAGGCTTCGAATGTATCAATTGTTCAATAACATTAACAATGTTAAATAATGTTGTTATACGTTTCCAAATTGCAGTTAAATATTAACAACGAACATAATCTAGTTTACTGAATTAATTAATAATGGGGAATGAGCAGTTAAATTACTAGAAAATTAATAGTATGTCGTAGAATAATATTTCAACTTTGGATTGCACTTATAAGTAACAACAATAAAATACGTTTTGTGGGTGAAATTAATTCTTTTCTAAAATATTTCCTGCAATTTCAAATATTATATCTGATTTAACTTATCTAAAGTGAATTACTTTAAAATACCCATAAATGATTTTTAATGAAATTAAATCATTTAAGATATACTAATCATTTTTCCATTAATACTTTATTATTAAATCGAAAACTGTATTCACAAGTGGTATTTTCAGCATTCAAAAGCCAACATGTAAGTCGCCAATATTTCTTAGAATTCACGTGGTGCACTTATATTTTGTACCGGTCCACAAGAAAATGCGCACATTTTTTTAAATACCCAAAGAGATACAGCTTCTAAGAGTAAATATTAGTACGTAACAATTCATTTTATTATATTTAGAAGTAAAATAAATAAAATCATAAGAAAAATATATAACATTATAAAGAATACTATTTGATCAATTTGGATCAGAGAGTTAATTCAAATTGGATCAATAAATTGTTTAGGCATTTGTTTTCATTTGTTAAATATATATCGTAAATCCGGCGTATAATGCGCACTTTTAACACAAAAAATAAAATCGAAACTTAAGGTTGCGTGTTATACACCGGGTATAAAAACGAGAAAATAAAAATAACAAAAGAGATGAGTATAAAAAAAAATTTACTTTTACATGCATCGAAATACTGTTTATTTAAAAGAAATGACATGTTTTATTTACTAAAAAATTTGTAGGTCTAGAATTAACTATATTTTTTTAAAAGTATAGTATAATACCTTGAATAAATGACTTCAAAACATAAAATCATTGTATTACTAACATTTCAGATTTCTTATTAAAAAAAAGGGTGCGCGTTATACGGCGAATGTACCTAAGAATTAAAAAATGCAGTTTGAAAGTACAGGTGCGAGTTATTCTTGGGATTTTACGGTAAATAAAATTAATATAAATAACCAAATAAAATTTAACATTATTGAAAATTTCTTCTAATTAATTTCTTTCAAAATTAATATTTAGTTCAAAAATTTATTTCTAAATTGTACTTATCAGTCTTCCAGATATCATTGTTTGAATATTCCACAACGTATAATTAATTACTCAAATTAAATTTTAAAAAAATCAGAAAATTGATTAACATACAAAACTCAACATTTTTTTCCCAAAACTCCCATTTCTTTAGTTACATTTTTTATCATATCCTGCAATCAACTCAACAAATCCTCAGATATGATTTATTTCTGATGTCAAAATTTAAATATATGCAGTGTGTAAAAACTTTAATGTGGCATAAACATGTTTTTCAAATACACTTGTTCTGTTGCCAACAAAAACTTGAATATCCTGACCATTTAAGTAGATATAAAGAAATGGGAAAATTACTAAGAACAAGCACAAAGAGTTTGTAACGACATCAAAAACATGACATTCGAATTCTCTCTCTGAT
The DNA here is from genome assembly GCA_019973955.1 of Trichonephila inaurata madagascariensis. Classification (NCBI taxonomy): domain Eukaryota; kingdom Metazoa; phylum Arthropoda; class Arachnida; order Araneae; family Nephilidae; genus Trichonephila; species Trichonephila inaurata. The sequence continues at coordinate 482,441 of BMAV01020708.1, read as the reverse complement.
GAATTACTGCACTTTATTGATTTGAAAGTCATTCCCACTTCATTGGTCTTTTTGCTTCTCAATTTTTTTGCGGATATATCCTCCCACCGTAAAATAGATAGCTACTATTATTTTATGATTATTTTATCGAATTCTAGTTTTCTGCAGTTCTTATTGCTATCAAAAGTAGAAAGAAGAACAATAAAAATGACGTTGAAAAAGTAAGAGAAAAAAATCTATAACTTTATGAGACTTTTTAGGCAAAGCTTATAAGTTGTGAAAAGAAGATCAAACTGAAAAATAAAGATAAAAATAAAAAATCGAATGAGGAAAAAAAAAAAAAAAAAAAAAAAAAAAAAAAGAGCGACGTTTCTGAGAAGGCGAGAAAAATAAAGTAAAAGAACATGAAACAATTCCATCTAACACGTAGCAAATGAAAAATGAAGTGCAGAAAGGGGACGACTAGAAATATTATTAGGAAGAAAAAAAAACGATAAGAAGTGTTCTTCGAAATTAGGAGACGACTTTTTTTCCCTTGACTTATGAAAATAAAAAATAAAAAAAATACGTTAAAGAGTGAAAAAAGTGAAGTATAAAAACTCCATGCTTTTGGACTCGAGAGAGAAAAAGAGGAAGATGAGGATGAAGATGGAGATAGAAAGGATCATTAGAGGAGAGAAAGGATGCGGAGGATGAAAAGAGAAAGAGATGATGGATGCGATGGAGATTGCAGCATCCGGGCATTAAGGCAATACATCGTACACTGAAGAGGGTTTTCCAAAAGATATTCTCCCCTGGGGTTCAACGAAAGGACAATGGTACGAAAGAAATATTTTATATGTGTCTAACTTTTTGGAGGATTTTCCAAGGAAGGTTTTGGACATTTTTCTTCCTATAAATGATTGCAAGGATCTAGACTAATGCAATTATTGGAATGAGGGCTTTTTGAAGAGCGACTAAAAAACTCGAAATTCATTTTTCCATTCTGCATAACATATATATTTCCATTCATTTTTCCTTTTGCTGCTAAAATGAGCAGGGAGCCATATTTGCCATCTTTTCCCGTGTTTTCATTTTTCTTTCTCGCTTTGAATATAAAGCATGATGTTTTGGTGTTGTTTGATGTGTCTTCCTTCGATGATTTGATTTGCTATTCGTATGAATTGTTGTTCCTTACGTCAAATGTAAAGTCTAATGTGGTTTTAAAAATTGTTGGATTTGAATTTCCTTTCGAATTGTGAATCTTGAAAATGGTTTCATAAAAACAAACGCATTTCAATATAAAAACATGTTTTAATCATCTATAAGGATGAAATGTGAAACAAAAAAATTCCGGTAACTTTTTATCATATAAGTAAGGAAATGTATAAAAAAATATAAACAAATGTTTTGATTAAAATGCATTGCAAATATATTACTCTTTATATTCATTAACATGATGTCATATAATTATGTGACATGTTAAAGATTATTTGATTACCCCAATTTGGATCTGCAAATCTCGACAAAATTAATTCACGACAATATTTAGCGTCCAGCGTGAACTTGAATTAAAAAATTAATTCAAGTGTCCACAAATTTGAAATTTGGTAGAGAATCCGCCATTAGATGGTGCCGCCATGAAATGGCTTTCACGTGTGGGGACTTGCCGTTTCTGCAAAGGATAAGTAGCTAAAATGCAGCCCCAGTAACCCGCGGTCACTCGCGCCTGTTTTTGCTACCGTCGTTACTCGCGGGGTGTAGAGAACACCCCAAACTTTTAACACGTGTATTTAAATATGAAAATTTTTTAAAGTCAATTATGATATATATTTATGAAGTACAAGATGTTTTTTGTATTATACAAATAAAATTATTAAATTTATTGCATACAAATGAGACTAACATTAATTTAAAGTAAACCTATAAAATTTACATTTTAAAGTTCACGATTTAATATTTTTACATAAACCACAAGTAAAACGTATATACCAGTAATAATCTACCTTTATAATTAATGATAAGGATAGTAAAAAGTAAAAAAATAAAATTTTAATCATTTTCCAAACATTCAGAGAAGACTATTCATATGCTTTAAGCACATGTTTTTCTTACATTGAAGACAAAGAAAAGTAATTTTTACGCATCTTTTACCCGTCGACAAACAGTGCAACATCCCTTTTTTGTGGATTAAGGCTTTTTTTAATATCTTCTGTGTCAGTAAAGCTTCTTTTGAGTATTTTGTTAAGGTTTGGGAGTTCCGATCTCATATCCCACTGTGGCTGCACACGATCCATTCTAATCTCCTCTAATAATCTTGAACGTTTCATTTTCTTTTCAGGAAGAACCGAATGATTTTCAATGGAAGCATTAATTCCTGCAGTATTAAGTAGATGATAAAATATTTACAATGGCCAAATGTTACATAATCGCGATACATCTTATATACTGCACATTTCATCAGTGGTATCAACACCGTCTGTATTATAAAAAATTACAATTTCAAGTTTCATCTCTCCAACTTTGGTTCCGAAATTACGCAGTCATCGAATTCACTTAGTTCACTTTGACAATCTGTTGATACAGTATCTAATAGACGACGAAGTCGCTGTTTCTCAATTTCCCATGAAGTTTTTGTCATAATTTCTGGAAAATGCTTTGAAATTTTTTTTTTAAAAAAATTATATTTTACAATTATTTTATAGAATAATATTATTTTTATGCTACAATTATTGAAATTTTAAATAAAATATGCATGCTTATTAATATATTTGAAAAAAAAATGTAAACGGAAAGAGTAAAACGTACTCTATTTTAAATGCTTCGAGTACGAAAACATAACTCAATCACTCGCGAGGTGTTCTCAGCACCCCAGATAAACTTTTGAAGGTTGTTACATTCCAATCGTACTAGCGAGATTGATTATATCAGGCCTGAAGGTTCAATGACCTAAAATGTGCAGCTACAGAAAAAATCGTGGTTCTGCGCATTCTGTTCCTTGGAGGCTTTTCTTGTTGCTGGGGTGTACAAAACACCCCGCACGAGTGATCGCGGGTTAAGAAAAAAATATTCATTGATATTATCTTTATAACTGGCGAATATATGAAAAGGAAATATCTAAATTTGTTGTTCCCCATAAATATACGACCATACTGCAACTTTGCAATTGCGCTCATGGAAGTAAAAAAAAAACGCAATTATTATTTTTCGAATAGTAAATACAAGCCTTGGATTATATATGATTTCTCGTTTAATAAATATTACGCTTAATAAGTATAGTGTGTTGAAGCATAAACGATAAAAGTATGAATTGTATGGCAGAAGAATAAGTCTAAAAGTTTCACTTTTGATTTTCAATTTTAATGCAAGAAAATGGACACAAACATGAACTAAACTAAAATTTGATATTGTTAAAATTATATTTCACTAGGCAAGAATATTAAATGGCACATAAAGTATCTCTCAAGGAATGGAATATTTCACAGAAGAACAATTCATTAGTTTTTATTTACATTCTGACAAAAAACAAGTAATATAAAAAAAATTTTTAAGTCTCAATTCCTACTTAGATCAACAAAGAAAAATTTTATTTTAGCTACTTTTTATTAAATAGTTACAATTAATATAAATATTTATATACATATGACAGAATCACAACATTAAGTGGTAAATAATTTTTATTAATTATTTTTAAAGCATCGTATTTTCATCCAAAACAATCGTGCATATAAAATTTCAGTTCAACTGAGTGCTTTAAAACGTGAGAAAGAAAAATGTTTTAAAGTTTTGACCCAAGTTGCTAAAGTCGCAAAAACGGTCGCTAAGTCGCCAAAAATGATGCCAATGTGGCTGTGTGTATTTGTAATTATTTAAATAATTAGTTTTAATCAATTAATTTTAATAAATTAAAACTGAATTACTGTATTGTCATCCGAAATAACCATGTATATAAAATTTCAGCTCAATTGATCGCGTTAAAATGTATTTTATTAACGATTGAGAATTCCACGAAAATAAATAAATAAATTTAAAGAGAGTGTGAGCTAATAGTAGGATTTGAAAAATACACAAAGACTGTTATCACAAACTTTCTTCAACATGTGACGTCTCTCGCGTTCTTCTTCTAACATAACTCCTACGTTCTTTGACGGCCACGATTAATGGCAAAACTTTTCCAACCCAATACCAAGAAGAGAAACAGGGCGAAAATGCAAACAAGATATACTTTAAAAGGATAGAGGGTTTAGTGAGATAGGACGGCAATCTTAGAGATAACTTAGATAACTTAGTGCGGAACAGTTCGGAACAAGTGTTAGACGACCTATAACCAAGGAAGAAGGATACGCTCATCATCGCTAAGAATAATAATTATAAGAAGGAGTAATAGAACTTGAATATACCTATCTACTAGTAGCAGAATAGGTGAGTCTTCAACCAAGATAGGAGGGTTACTCTATAAAAGGTAATATTTTGTATAGGAAGTTAGATTAGGCAGATAATTAAATATAATTAAGATAAGTGATCTAGTTGTGCGATCTGACTTAAATATTCAGATTAATTTGTGGCTTATTCTCACTTAAAGAAAGTTGTTATTTAGAATTAAGTAATTTAAGTCATTCTTAATAAAAGTTGTGTTAAGAATTACAAAATGTCTCATCTTTTAGATAATCCCACACCTCTAGCTTACGCGGATCCAACAAGACATAGCAATCGCAGGATGGCTATGTCACAAACATAGAAGAGTAATTCACTACAATATCACCACCCACAATGGGACATTAAGGTTTATGTGCATAAATTAATTTTAAGCTAAAGTGGAAATGTAAAATTTAATATAATTACTTCGCAATAATCCTTGTACTAACATCATAAGCTAAGTCGAATAAGATATTTTTCAAAGATAAAAGGTACTGGATGTAATACTGTTCTAAGAAATGGAGATAATATTTTCCTAATAATTTATTTATTTTCTTATTCTCACTTTTTCAAGTGATTTCTCTCTCTTCAACAGAGAAAAAAAGAAAGCAACCAGTTTTTCCAAATATAATAAGATTAATACTTACTGAATCGCTGCAATACAGAAAAATAAACTATGATGCAATATGCTAAGCCTTGACTTATAATACATACCTTCCAGATTTCTGAGTTACACAGGAATCAATGAATATGGAGCGAAAAGAAAAGCAAGGAATTAACAGAAGTTGATATGAATTGGTTTTTCCCCCAGTATAACAAATGCTATGCCAATGAATGCAAACATAACTTGCATTCCTTGCGATATAAGTATAATTAATTTATCTAATAATATATTGACAGATTATCTCATATGTATTTTTTTTGTCCTTTCAATCATGATTACTTTCTCTGTAGCTTTTAGTTTTATTTGACAACTTTAAATGTACTAATTAATTATTATAAATGTATATAATGTTATTTAAACTACAGAATAAATTGGGGCAGTATATTTATGTAATAAAATTATTAGCTTTTCAAATAACGCAATGAAAAGTAATTTCAAAACATAGAAGTGGCTTAATAAAATTTTTCGAATAAGTACACTAAAATTTATTTTACATCACGTCCAAAAATCCATTTTTTTTAACAAAATTTTAATAAATGATGAAAATTAGTCAAAATCTATAATTATATATATATTAGTTTAAGAATGCAGCTCACAATGAAATATAATTTATAGTATGTGTGATAATAATATACACATTTATATATCTTAATGTAAATAAATCTATTACGAACAAAATGCATATAAATAAATGTACACATAAACTATTTGATAAATTATTTCATCATTATTACTTCCGTTTGTAATAATACATATGCAATATATTTGCCCGCGAAAAATTTACATTTTGATTAGAGATAATTAAGTGGTCGAGGCCGAAAAATTAAAAAGGCTTGTTCGTGGTCACATCATTTATTCGAGTATGCTACTTGTGCAGTGCCAAAATATTAGAGAGGGAATTATTCAAATATCAAGTTTTTATATACAGGAAAGAATAGGGAAAAACACATTATAAAAAAATACAGTCATGTGTTTAGGCAAAGGGAATAACAAGTTATTTATAGAAATGGCATCATTGTTTAGGGAATATTAATCCCGTTTTTTAAGGCGCATGAAAACAATGATCTTGTATTTCTTGGAATTACCAATAAATCTATCAAAATTCAGTCAGAGTCATTAATATACCAACATAAAATTTTTAATGCTTTAGAAAAAGATAAAATGAGTTGCGTTTCGAAATAGGATATTAGGATTTATGAATTAGATGTTATAAATAAAGGAGATTCGTATTAGGAACAGATATCAATTTAAACTATTACGTATATATGAATATATTCCATATTTGTAAAGAAGTAATGATTTGTAAGATACTCTGAGATCTAGATCTTTTACAATGAGTTAATAGCTATATTAATATTTACATACATTGTGTCTTGTAGTTTAAAATTTTATTTCATCATAAAACTAAATGTTGTTTTAAATATTTTTGAAACAACGAAATACATGGCACACATACTCTAAAGAATACATTTATTTTATAAATAGCATATTTTATACTTATTCACTACATAAAATTATTATAATAATTTTCTTTATTACTAATTAAAAAGATATGTACTTAATATTTAAATTCGAATATATGTACTTCAAATGAAGCAAAAATATCTTTGACTGTGGTGTAGTAAACTTATTTCGGAATAATCTATTTTTTAGTGAAAAGTGTTTACTTTTATAAACTAATGGCTTTGAATTTAAAATACTTATGTGATTTGTTTTACAAACTTCTCTAACTAAATCACTGTACGTGATCCTTTTTAAATATTCCGAAAACTCACTATCTGAATGGGAACTATTGAAAGCTAAGCCTAAATAGTTAAATGAAGCTTAACTCTATAGTTTATCGAATTCTACCCAGCAGCCCCGTCGTCCAAATTACTCAGTTAAATGAACCGAGGGATGAATAGTTACGTTCGGTTACGTAATCAATTTGTTTACTCGTTAGAACCCAGAAAGGATCTGGCATTGATGTAGACATAAAAAAAGGGTCTATGCTAATGAATAAGTGTCGTAATGCATAAATAATGACAAACTTCTTGATAATGGTCTTAATGCTTAGACCACAAGCTGATGAAGGGACTTAATGTTTAACAATCTATTACTAGTGTTGAAAATATTTATGGAATACATTATTTCCTTTCTACCATGTACTGGATTTGACTGAAATGTAAATTTCAGTCTCTGAGGATTATTTTCAGAGAGATGAATAGATTGTTAGATAAAGGTGACTGATTACGAAAACTAAAGTTGATTCCAATTTATAAATAATAGAACTGGATAATTTTTGTATAGAAAATCTTGAAATAAATATTTATTAAAAGTAAATTTATCTTTAAAGGTTAAATTTTATAGGATAAGAGAAGAAGTATCACACACAAAAGAAACTATACGATAATCATACGAAGTTTAGAATACATAGTTTATGATAACAGTATGAAAAATATATTATATGCAGTATTAACCCGGGAGGGGTCACGTGGGGCACAGAATCACCCCAGGCTCATGAAATCGTTAATTCTGGGAAAACTGTTTATTTGTTACCAATGACCTTG
>BMAV01020708.1:434267-471092 GCA_019973955.1 Trichonephila inaurata madagascariensis | reverse complement strand
CTTCTTTAGAATCTTTATTTAGGGCTAGGAAATTATATAATTTTTGAGGAGTTGCCTGTGTGAGTGCATCAACGAAGGAAATTCCTTCGATGGTGTTTTTACTATCAAAATTTTTCTTTGCTTTATTATGAAAAACGAGGGTTCCTTTTTTCGGTTGAGGGAATTTTGGACACTTAGTGTAGCAGGCGGTATGCCCGTACGCTTGGCAATGAACAATGAACTTATGTAACGTCATCTGTCTCTTTACCTTAAATAGTCCTATTCACCCTAAAATCCCTACGAGGTAGTAAAGAATTCGCTATAATTTAGTTTAGTATTCGATTAATTTTTAACTTTTCAGGCCTGACATATATATATATATATATATATATATATATATATATTTCAATATTCTAATAATATAAAATAAAAATTCAACGTTAAAAAAATTTATGTAAGAAAAACCAAAGTAACAGAAATCATTTCATATCCATTGCATTATTCATTTTTTTAAACTCGTGGCAATCCAAATTTCTATTCCAAATTGCCAAAACCATTCTAAAAATGCATTTTTAGAAAATAATTTGTATGCCTGAAAGAAAACATTTATTTTTCAATTGCGAAAAGTTTCTCATCAATAAACACTTAAATACAAATGCAGAATAACCATTTTATTTGAACATTTTTGTACCTGGCGCGTTTATTCTTATTTATTCTTTACTTCCCCATAAATCGGGTTAAATTCCTTTTAATCAAATCACTTTTATGGAAATGTATTGCTCCCAAATAAAATGATTAAATTATAAATTTGATTACCGAAAGATGAAAGTTAAGATGGCCTTATTTATTATTCAAATCTTAATTTAGGAAAATTTTAAATTAAAGTTTTCGTTCCAGTTGCGTTCAAAATGAAGCTTCTTAACGTTTTCAGAAAGAAGTCGAGCAAGCATGCATACAATTGAAAAGCCTTAATAAAATATTTGAATTCCTTAATTAATTTAAACTAGTACTTCGGCTTGAATTCAATACAGTTATTTAATATTTATTTGAAATTTTATTGTTGTGGTTGGTATTCAATTAATGTAGCGATGCATTCAAAACAAGTATTTTTTAAGTATTCTTAATTTGCATGTATAAGTCGAAAGTTGTGGAAAATTGTTTCTGATTGTATTAAATGAAAATTTTATATTTTGATTCGAAAACCTCCTGAATTAACTGATTTATTTCCAGAAAGAAATATTTGATCATAGACAATTAAAAACAACATACAGTTCTTACAGAGAATTTTATTGGTCATATTTTAACAAAAATAAGCTAGATTAAAGTTTTCTAATCAAAAATATTTAACTGTAATTTACTTATAAATTTTGACTGATATGTCTTAAAATTACAAATTCTATTTTTTAATAATATAACAAAAAAAAAAATGAAAATCCTTTTTTTCATGTTTAGAACTTTAGACTTATCTTCTTACGCATGGATCAAAATAAGAGTATTATTAATAATTTTTGTGAGTGAGTGTGTGAGTGAGTCAATATTAACTTCGCACTGTTCAGCTGCACGAGGGCTTTTGGCGACGGACCTCGTAATTTTGAACCAAGGTCAAGTGACGAGAATGACACTTGAGCCGGCACCACCTCTCCTAACTTCCACACCACACCAACAGGGTGACGTTTGAGATTTCGACAGATTTAACGTGCATCGTTCCCCTAGACTGCGAGTTTTTAGTGGTACTGGGCTCGAACTCGTGACAATCCAGCCACAATCCGATACCTTGACCACTAGGCTACATCGGGCAAAAAATCTTGCTGAAAATTCCTTGATAGAAAAACTGACTGGGGAAATATAACTCATGAAATAGTAAATATAACACAAATATATTTTAAAATACAATTGTATCACAACGAAATTGTGCTTATGCTATGCGTTGATAAACTTTGCATCATTAGCAAATTGAAGTCCACGAAGTAACTATGGCAAGACGGTAACAAGTGAGTGTACTCCCCACATCCAATCACTTGCTTTTGTTCGTATTATTTCATAGTGAAATTTGTTATTTTGAACTAAAATGCAAACCTTTTTGATCGGTGGCGTGCCCATAATATTGCGTCGCGTGCCATTGGTTCGCTATTCCTTGCTTAGGTTGAATTTAGGTAGTGAGCAGAAAGTTATAATAAAGTGTAATTTTTAAGAAAATATTTCCACCTTTTTTGAACCCTCACACTTCAGCGGGCGAGAATTCACGGCAACTTAATAACTTGTAATATTTAAACAATTATCTGGAGATATTTCAATTAATTCATTTAACAAATTAAATTAAACTAGATGTAAAACGAATGTCAAATAGCATTCATATGTCCACAAATGTCCATTTACATTTTAAAATTAAGATTACAAACATTTCAGATTATCTTATCCATTTAAATATCACAGTCAGAATTTAATTGTAAACGTTTTTAAAGCCAAAATATAACAATAATTTTTCAACCTAACACATAACTTTATCTCTGTTTCTACTAAGTTTATACATTAAAGCCTGTTTCAAACTTTAGAAATATGCATTATTTCAAAGATCATTATTGGCTTTTTAAGTTTATTGGATTAAAAGTGCATATCAAAATATTGTCGAATTTAAGTTTCGTATAAGTTTTAACTATTACTATGTCATAAATACCTTGAATCTGTGTGAGAAATATATACATAAATACGCTGCAAGATCCAAAAGTGTGGGATCATGGTGTAAAGGCTTACTTTGGAGATTTTAAAATGCTAACACACAGCTACTTTTAAAACAATCCACATGGGTGGTAATACACTTTTGCTAACGCGTGAAAACTCTCTTGAATCATTGCTGGAAGCCATCGTTCACAATCACCCATAAGGCTCCTACGATGCTGGTTGTACCTCATTTGGTGACACAAAATTAACTTCCAGCAAAAGTTCCTTCAATGATGATAATAAATAAAATTACAAGAATCTAAATAAGGTGAATACAAGGGATGTGTAGGCACTTTAGTATCAATTTTGGAGTAAGGGAATGAGTGAATGTTAACGTCGCACTATTAAGTTACACGAAGGCTTTAGGCGACGGACCACGTAATTTTGAACCATGGTCAAATGACGTGGATGATACCTAAACTGGCACCCCCTCTTCTAACTACCACACCACACCAACAGAAGGACGTTTGAGCTCTCGACAGATTTAACGTGCATCGCTTCCCTACACGGCAGGCATTTAGTGGTACTGGGCTCGAACTCGTGACAAAGCCAGCCACGATCCGATACCTTGACCCCTCGACTACCACGGCCACATCAATTTTGAAGAGGAGCCATGAGACCATTTGTAATCGATGTACAAGTATATTGTCATGCACAAGGTTTCACTGCCCACACTTTTCTCCACTTAGGCCATTTACGACAAATAAACGTGCTTAAATGTAAAATATCTATGTAATGCTCCATGATAAACTATGAAAGAACAATTCCTATAAAAAAAAAATTATATCCATCATTACTTTTTCTTTGCTGCAATTCTCGATCCTCTTTAAAATGCCGTAATCACTCGCACACCTTCAATCTGCATATTGTTGAATTAAAATATATTCTTTCTTAGTACATCAAAACTGCAGGCGTTTTACTCAAGCATTGACAATAATGTTACAGAGTTGTTCTTGAAAATCCATGTCATTTTCACACCAAAAAAAGAAAAAGAAAAATTATCTCAGAGCAAACGTTGTGTGTGCTCGCACCTAAACCATATGGAACGGATGAATCAACCCTGTACGTGGAAGAAAAGGATGATAAAATTGAATTTCAAGCAATGTTACTATAACTACATGTTTTGGTTGCCATGGGTGATCATAGTCCTTGAACTATATATTTATATCTAAAATGAAAATATATAAACAAAGCAGTGCAATAAAAACAATATATATGATAGGAAGTTAGCATTAATTTTTGATACTGGTATTATATACAAATTGAAATCAATATGTAAAAAAAGGTCTTAATTAATATGTAAAAATGACGAGAGAAAATCAAAGTCTTAAATTGGAGCGTTTTAACTAAATATTTTTCAAATTTGCATCACTGTAGATTACCTGTGAAGAGTTTGTGTTCAATTTATTGACTTCCACTTAAATTGCAGTTGCGCACAGATATCTACAAGAAGCCAGCTTAATAACACAGACATATGGTAGTTCTTTTATTTACTGAGCTCATTTCCAGCTCCCAACTGGAGAGGGATAACAGTAGTAAATTTCCACTTGAAAAGGTTAGAATATAACTATATAAAAGATGCAAGTTGCATTTTTTAAATTGCGTACTACTAACCCAGATTCTACTGGGAAAACCAACACAGAAATGCCATTTATTTGTAGTTTTTGTGCAATTAATCTCTCATTGAATGTTAATATCTCTCCTCTAGACTGTTTATTGAGACAATTTAAAAAGAAAAGTTGGCAATTACCGTTAATTCCCAAAACTTTGGAAAATGAATTGCGCTTGCTACAAGAAGTAGGAATAAAATCATACAAAATATGTAACATGCTATAAGCAAGAATTAGCTTTTCACTAAAATATATTGACTATTAAGCAATTATTCATATCATTTAGAGAAATTCATAAATATCGAAAATTTTGATAACTGGGTTCTTCACAAACTGAATGACAGAAGTTGAGACTTCGTAAAGAAAAAATTAAATCCAAAAGTTGGAGTTATAATACAAACATAAAACACTATAATTTCTTTAACCCTGTGTTGTTGTTGTAGTTGTTTCTTATCTCAGATGTGGTATATATATATATATATAACTGAGCTAAACCATCTCCATGAAACCAACAAATTGCCAAAAAATCCAAATAGGATTTACTAAAACCTCGTCAATAGTAAAACTCAAGCAATTAAGAATATGACTGGAGGAGGCCTGATCAGGCTCGCACCTATGACACTCTGGAAAGTCTTTCCAACCCTGTTGAAAAGTAAGAGATTTAATGTGGCCACTAAAAATGTGCCATAGACCTGTCTGTTGATCCCTAGAAATATTATGTTGGTGACAACAGAGAGGTTTTTATCCCAAAATACCAAGGGTGAACAGGGGGTATTCTCCAAAGTGCATTTAATTCTATCATTTGAATAGAGGAAAGTTCGGCAACAATTAGACAAGTGCCACCCCGCAAGTGGTCAACAGTGGCAGACTTGTCCAAACTACGGCTATCTCATTACCATACAATCTAATATGGGAGGGGACCCATTGAAAGTATATATAGTGTCTAGAAGAAAGTCGAACCACAGCATCCAGAATATTTAGGCTTGTCATATCCCAAACAGTTATCGAATGAGAAAGGTGCTGTATAGAAGCACGCCTGTCAATTAAAATCCAAATGTCCCTAAATCAGTTTTTCTCAAAGTGTGGGGCGCGCCCCCCTAGGGGGCGTGATAACCCTACAAGGGGGGCGCGAGTATATCGAAAAGTAGAAAACAAACATTATTTAAAAAAAAAATATTAAATTACTGAAAGGAATCAGAAAAAATAATACCTTCTGACATAATAAAAAATAAAATACACATTTACACTGATAGAATACACTTATAAATGTATCAGTACTGCATCATGCATTTCATAGTTAATTTAACAGTACTAAGTCAAGAACAAATTAAATAATTACCAGTGATTCTATGTGCACGTCATCAAATTATATACAAATTTAATACTTATCTTGATAATTTGTACGGTTTACAATTAAAGTCGTATTGTAGATTTTCATCAAAGTATATTATTATTGAATTCAATACATTATTATTGTATGTAAGGGGGGCGCGATGAAAATTTTGATTGAAAATTGGGTCGAGAGTATAGAAAGTTTGAGAAGTACTGCCCTAAATACAAGGGCGGAAAATCCTGTCCTTAATCCTGTAAAGATATTAAATATACTTTTAAGATGTTAATTGTTGATATAACATTCTTGCTTAAAAGTATTTCTTGTATATTATATCCATTCTGAAGGAAATTCTGCCAACACTCTTATATTAATATTCATTTTTTTCAAATGGGTTTCTTGTATGTAGTTTCCAAATATAATATAATGTATAATAATTTTACAACAAGCTTTAAACTCAAAAAATTAACAGTTCAGCGACATTGAATCAAGCCCCGGCGGGGCGGGGAAAAAAAATAAAAAATTACTCATAAATTCCTCATCTTTTATTGACTTGAATTTCAGCTTAAGTCTTCTAAGTAAGTCTGTAAATTAAAAGCGTAAATCTATCTCTAGCATTTCGAAAAGCGTATAAATAATTAGGCATATCACGCCGCTCTTTAATTCCTGAACTGTTTACCAGTTTAATAAATATTATATTGCCTTTTACGTGATTTAAATATACAAGAAGTTTAGAAACTCGGAAATGGGAAACTAACTTCGACGAAGTTAAACGAAGTAATTTATTAATTAGCTGTGTTATTCTATCTGCCTCCTCCAACTTTAAACAAACAATCATTTCCGTAATGGTAATCAGACTAATTTAGGTTGCTTAAGCGAAACGGTAGGTTGGAGGGACGAACCGGTGTAAACTTAAGGTACTAACGAAGGCAGTGGGAACTTTATGTTGGATGGTTTCCTTTCTGCGTTAAAATTATAATTGTTGTAAGCTAAGTAACCTAATTTAGTTTCCTTATATAAAAGTTTTAGAATATTTGATTTCACATTTTTCATATTGAAAGAGAACCGTGGTTAGTGTGGTATTTATTAAGTTTTAACGGCGGTTTGAGAGCTTAAAATATCTCTCGGTTAACCACACTTTATAGAATGCAAAATTCAATAATAAGCATATAAAATATTTATATTGTCTAAGTTAAAAATATACGTTATAAATGAAGTATTATATAAATATAAATATAAAATTGTAAATTTCCAATAAAATGTAAATTTTAAAAATTTAAAAACAATTAGATTTTTAATAACTTAAGGTATCCGACTACGTTCGAAACCGTGACTTTAAAAAAAACGCATAAATGAATAACTTTCATGATATTTAGTGTCACTTACATTAGGATACATGTAAGAAATTGTTTTAAGAACATTTTGACAAAAAAAACAATTATTTAAATACAATATTTCGGCAAAAAAATTAGCTTAGAATATCATTTTTTCCAAATCTTCTCCTTTTGTGAAAAATGCTTCTATTATAATAATATTTTACCTGTATATAGTTCAGACCTCTGTACAGAGTCTGAATTAGGTGTTTTAAAAAATTCACATTATTTTCAGAGTTACAACCAATTAAAATAATTATCGGCGTTTTTTCCTTAAAATGTCTCCCCTCTGTTGTCGTAAAACATGGATATATAAATTCACTTCTAAGTTATATATTTCAAACATTCTAGTTGAGCCTCTGTACAGAGGTCTGAGCTATATACAGGCAAAATATTATTATAATAATAGAAGCTTTTTTCACAAAAGGAGAATATTTTGAAAATAGGTCATTCTATGTTCATTTTTTTGTCAAAATATTATATTTAAATAATTTTTTATTGTAATAATATTCTTAAAACAATTTTATATACATTTTCTAATCTAAGTGACACTAAATATCATAAATATTATCCATTTACACGCTTTTGCAAAATCACGGTTCCGAACGTAGTCGGATTCCTTAATAGTATTTTGGAATAAAAAAAAGGCAAGGATACCATTTTATGTAGGAAGGTTCCACATTAAGATGAGTGTAATTTTATAAGATATTTTTAGTTTTTCTTTGATGTAGATTAAATTTCTATTACAGAAACATTTTAAATGAGGTACACTTAAAAAAAGGAAAATAGTATTTTGCAAAAAATATTATTACTCTGTACCAATTACAAAAACTTTTACAGAAACTCGATCAGCCCAGTAAACGCGTGAATTCATATACGTACTGAAATAGTAAATTTTACCCGCTGAACTCAAAACTTACATGAAACAACTTGAAAACATTTAAAATTTATAAATCTGTAAAAAATTATTCAAAATCAGGTTTATTTTGTAGAAAGCTCAATTAATAAAATAGAAAAGGGGAAAAAATGGAATATTTCCGATATTTGGCATTTTTTTCCAGCGTTCTAATATTTAAATTCCAAGAGAAAATGTAATGTTCTTAGACATTACTCTCTTTCAAAATAGATTCAAAATTAATGTTAGTTTTGGTAGAGATCTGGTAAGATTACTGCATTCAATAAAAAATCGTACAGTGTAGCTTTGGTGTAATGTATGGCAATTTTCTATTTTTGCTACGTACATCGCACTGCCTACACCGAAGTAAGCAAAATAATTATTTCTATCTACTAGCGTAATGTATGTATGGCATAGATTCTTAAACAGTCGGGTGTGATAACCCTACGTGTGGGTCACGAGCATATCGAAAAGTCGAAAATAAATTATTTTAAGAAATTCATTTACTGAGATGAAGCAAAAACAAAATACATTCTGACTTAATAAAAAACAAAATACAGGTTGCATGTCCTCTATGCCTTAAAAGTAAGTTACTTATATATATAAAAAATATAAAATAACTTAGTTTAAAATTATCATACACTAAGTTTAATACTTTTTTTGTGATAATTTGTACGGTTTATAATTAATGTTGTACTATAGCTTCATCTTCAAAGTACATTATTATTACATTTAATACACTGTTATTGTATGGGGGGATGGCACGATGAAAATTATGACTAAAAATTGGGTCGCAAATGTTGACAGGTTGAGAATCACTGATGATACAAGAAAGACAAGCAATAATAATTTAAGCTATTGGTGACGAACCTTGTAATATTGAACCATCGTCATGTGACGAGAAAGATACCTGAGCTGGCACCCCTTCTTCGAACTTCTTCCTTAGGTCAACGGAGAGACTTTGGGTCTCGACAAACTTAATATGCCTCAGCGACCTTACACGACATGGCTTCAGGCATCCTGAGGCCCGAATCAAGACACACTGGCCACGATTCAACGACCATGACCACCTATAACATATTAAAGGCTACCGCTGCCTTTTAATATGCATTAGAATAAAACTTCAAAAAACGATGCAGCATACAAAATGTTTTGCCTTATAAGACCATATTCAAGACATTTTAATAAGATAATCCTTTATACACCCCCTTATTTTCTTGAAAGTTTTCCACCCGTAAAAGAGGTACATTTAACAATGCAGTCTCATAAATTTTGCCACTCATTCTTGTGAATCTCAGAAATATACTGTAGATGGTAAAATTTTATTTTATTACAAATATTTCAAATATTTTCTTTTGTTAATAAAATACATTACTTTTTCTATATCTCACAATACTGCAATATATATGGTCCTTTGTTATAGTCTCTATAATGCTGAAAACAAGAAGATTTTTCTTTATCTTGTCAAATGTCTTACAAAAAAAAAGTCTAGCGGGGGCCACGCAAAACCCCACATATTCTCGTATTTTTCAACATCAGCCTAGATTACTTTGGTATGCGTCGAAGATTCCCTTCTACCATTCTTCATTCTTAAAAATCATAATTCTACATTCTCTGACTCTATCATCTATGTTTTCCATGAAATCCATTGTCAGTAAGCCTGATAAGTTTGTCCACACAGACTTATTCACTGCTGTACCATGTCTTTCTCGATTCTTTTTCTCAGGGGATATTTTTCATAGTGTCCAATGGCTTGCAAAGATAAGAATGACTGCAGGAAATGCAATATACATGAGTTGAGAGGCAGTAACACGCAGTGAAAACTTTTTTTTCTTACTTGCCAGTTATCTGCTTGTTTCTATTCTTTATGGTGTCCGGTACTGTCATTTCCTCAACTCACTTTTCGGATTTATTCCTGCGTTTATTTTTCACTCTGGCTCCTCCGCTGAGGAGAAATTTATTCTTGCATAGAAGAGACATCCGAAATAGGATACTGTATCGAAATTTACGACGCTTGTTCGTTTAGGGAGATACTGATAGCTAGTGGAAGATTTATGGTTAATAGTCGGAGAGAGAATACAAACCGTTTCGTTATACCCAACGATTATCGACCGATTTGTTATTGCAACTCGATTTAACATACTTTGCAAGTCTTAGCTCAATTTTGGGAATAGACGTATTGAAAGAAATTCAGTAATGTAAAAATGGGATATACATAAATGCATATTACATATCATAAAACAATATACAATATTTTTTGAATTACATGGAATCTTTTTAGATATTCCCTATGCTCTGAATATTTCAATTTCTTAAATAAATTACACTTGAGATCATAATATAGCGTTCATTTGATATGCATTCAAGTGTAATTTTTATACAGTAAATTAAATTACATATTTTAAAATAATCAATAATGTTTAAAAATTATAAGCAAATTATGCACTTTATAACAATTACAATACATTTAAATGACTTTAATACAGATAAAATAGCAAAATATGATAAAAAATGACGAAGAAGAATATACGAAAATAATGTAAATGGATGCATATTTTTATATTAATTGAACAATACTTAGTGAGAGAGTGTTGATTTTATTGGCGCAAGAGCCAAGTTTGGCTATACTGCGCCACACAATCGTTAATGTAGTAAAATATTAATAATATATGTAAATATATATTTATTGTGCGTATTTAAAAATGTATTTTAAATTGTCAGATTAAAAATAATATAAAATTGTGAGCAAAGTATTTAAAAATGCAGAAGTGTAAACTTTTATAGATATCTTATTTTTAAAAAGTCTAATGGTACAGTAAAATCCTTAAAAAAATTATATCTCATGTAAAACATCAATTGAGCGTAAAAATGCAAAAGGTTTGGATGGGGAGCCTCCCCAACCAAATCAGTCAAAGTTAAAAGATTGGTTTTAAAATAGATGTTTTTTTAGATGAATTCTTTGGACATTCTATTAAAATGTGTAAAATGGAAAGGTCACATTGACAAAAGTCGCATACTGGGGGACTCTCTCCTAGCAGGAAATGCCTATGCGTTAGACGAGTGTGTCCGATACGAATTCGAGTCAAGCGGACAATATGTCTTCATACTGGTACCGCTGCCCTAAACAATACTTAGAAAAATTATATTAAGTAGGTTAGTACAGTTTACTAGTAAAATAAAAAAAAAATTCCAATCAAGTTTTTATCCGAAGTCCGATCAAGTCCAAAACCTGAAAAGTTTTTGAACTTAGCTATTTACGATTAGACGTCGAACTAACAATTACCATATGACTGACTAGGATTACACCTATGATACCCCTTATAAGAAAAAGAACGTATGGCACCTATCCCATCTTATGACACCTAAGGCTCATCAGTAATACTTGCTGCTTATTTTCATACAATTTAGTAATAAAGAAATGGTTTATGTAACTCAAGTGATTTACTTAAGCTTGTTATTGTCCTAAATTTAACGTCTAATTAAAGTTAAATTACACTTCCACTGTTCCATAACAGTAGCAGCTAATGAACTTAATTAATTCCATCATAATAGTTGGAAAAGAAACCTAGAGCGAAATATTTACTATAAAAAAACTAGATAAAAATAAATATTATATAAATCAAACTATTACTCATATTTTTGACTTTTTGGGCAGTTTTTGAATTGCTTAATAATTTCGTTATTACCCATTAAACTTGTAAATAGAATTCCTTGGATGCGAAGCTTTGATTTCTCAATGTATGCTACCTTTTCTGTAAGAAATTATTTGACTGTGCTTCAAACACTTTTCGTGGTTTTCCTTTTTCCCAAAATTCAAAATAATGTAAATTTGGGAAATTCAATGGCATGAGTTGCTTATCTAATGGTGTCTTATCTTTTAAGATGAATACATTCAAGTTCTCCTCCATAATCTTTTCATTTACGTCCACATTTTTTTTTCAGAATCACTAGTGGCATAATATTTATCTAGATAATTATTTTCAGAAGCACGTTCCCTAATTTTTAAAATTTCAAACTGTTGAAAGAAATGCAATGGCAGCTTTCTGCAACTTTTCATTTTCATACGTCAAAGAAATACACAATAGCAACCCCATATGTCCTTGAAAAAACTCTTATTTTTTCTCATCTTTCTTTTACCATATGTTGATATTCAAATGGACTTAATCAGTTGATTTCAAAAAGTGAACGAAATCAGAAGATTGAACATTGATTTTGAGTGAAGGCTTGTCAATTTTCAATTTAGAAATGATTTCCGTCTGTGTGTGTGAATACCATTTGTTAATATTATTATTACGGAGCAGGGAGAGTACCACTTTTCATTATTCTTAGATTATTTTTAGCGAAATCGAGTCGCAAAACTTAACTTAGCAATAAAAATTGAACTCAAATGAAACTTGAAGCATAAAAATATTATAAAAAGTAAATACAGTCGGATCTCTTTGTAACGAAGTCGCTAAATCCTGGAAAAAATTTCGTTATATGGAAAATTCGTTATATAAAGGTTCATCTTTTAGTATACTTTATAAACCACATAAAACTAATTTTAAGTTCATAAACACTATATATTAAAAAAGTAATTATTCACACCTTTTTTTAAAAATTAATACATGTTTATTTCATATATCTTACTCATAAAAAAATAAAAGAAAGAAAGATAAGCTACAAGGAGAACAAGAAAAAAGTATGTCGAAGAATTCACTGTATTTTCAATATTAAGAAAATAATTTTATACTAAAAACAATGGATTTTAAGGACATTTTATAATTTAAAGCATACAAGTAATATTAAACATACATTATTTCATAATTAAAGCACGGGAGAACTCCACTGGGGGAAAGAGGATATCGAAGACGTTTCTAGTGAACTGGGCAATGGGGTTAAATTTTGCACTTCTTTGATGAAATGTCCAGAACTCTATTGCTTTCGGTGAGTTAGGATCTAACAAAACCAGTTCAAGATGTATGACTACTATAAAATGTTTTAAAGAGAGGAAAACTTGAAATTTTTTCAGAAGTACTTTCAAAAAAGGGATAACAAAAATTGAATC
This sequence comes from Trichonephila inaurata madagascariensis, assembly GCA_019973955.1. Taxonomy (NCBI): domain Eukaryota; kingdom Metazoa; phylum Arthropoda; class Arachnida; order Araneae; family Nephilidae; genus Trichonephila; species Trichonephila inaurata. The sequence continues at coordinate 458,140 of BMAV01020708.1, read as the reverse complement.
TCAAAAGAAAAAGTTCGTTATATAGAAAATGCACTTCGCTATAGAGAGGTTATTTTACGAAGAAAATCGTGAAATGTTCAATGTTTCAAGAAAAAGTCCGCTATGTAGAAAAATTCGCAATATAGTTCGTTATATAGAGGTTAGACTGAAAATAAATAAATAGGAGTAAAGCTATTTACTTGCTCACTCATCACGAAATCTCTAGAACCATTACAACACTAGACTTAAAAGTTTTCAGACATGTTTCTTTTGTTTAATACAGATTCGCTAAGAACGGATTTTGCGAAAACTGACCCCTAAGGGAAGATTTCAAGGGCGTTATACTCAAACCTCCGGTAACTGAACTATTAGACAAACAGACTTGAAATTTATGAAACCTGTTTATTTTGTTGATTAGAGATCCGATAAAAAGTATTACGAAAATCGAAACCCAAGCGGGGGTTGAAGGATGGGAAGGGGCTAAAAGATAACAAAGATTCTTTCTTTTCCTCTGTTTTAGGAGAAAAGTAATTCGTTCATTACGAGATCTCTAGATTTATTAGACTTACAGACTTGAAATTTGGCTGGCATGTTACTTTTGAGTAGAGATCCGCTAAGAACGGGTGTTGTAGATATCGTCTCCCACAGTGGCGAAATATTTCCTATTTAGAAATTTGCTTTAAATAATTGTGCATTGATTCAAGATAAATCTGGGAAGTACAGGGTTATTTAGTTATATCTATCTATTTATTTCACTGAACGTTCTTTTCCTAAAGTTTAGTTTGCAATCTACTTTAAGTTATTCAAAATATAATTTAAATTTTTGCATTAAAATTCATTTATTATCCTATCGAGATAGGGAAATTTTTCAATTAACCCGGCCGAAGTACGGTTATACCTGCTAATAATACAATAAGTTATAGAACAGTTAAAATAAATCGATGAATATGTCATTGTTACTATAGTGTAAAAACTCAAATGAACAAGTAATATAAAAAAAAAAGTCAATATCGACTTAGGTCAACAAAGAAAAATTTTATTTTAGTTACATTTTATTCAATAATTACAATTAATATAAATATGCGTATACATATGACATAATCACAATATTAAGTGGCAAAATAGAAAGCGAATTTCTTAGCAATTTTCCATTTTCCTTTCGATATAAGGTATTGGACTATTATTTTCATTTGTTACTATTTATTCATAAATTAAATTTCATTATTCGAATAAAATAGTATAGCAAAAAGAAATCACATTCTCAGAAATTAGGCCATCCCAGGTGGGGTTCGAACCCACGAACTTTGGATTAGGAGTCCAAGGTGCTGTCCATTACAATACCAGGACAAAACGAGCAATTTTACTTTTTATAAATGGTGTAACTTCTTATCTATTAATTAAATGGAGTTAATGAATTAATATTTGAAAAGGTGTATTAACATCAAGTGTCATCCACTACAAGTTTAAAAAAGTGCATTTGAACTTAAGTGGATGAATAAAATATTTAGGATTGAAGATATGAACAAGATAATATATATATATATATATATATATATATATATATATGTGTGTGTGTGTGTAGGGAGAGGGGAACAAATAGTAGGAATTGAAAAAAGCCAGTATGAATGATACAAACCACTGCATTTAAAAGTATTGTATAACGTAACAAAAATGGAATTTGAAAACTTCAGCAGTTTAACAACTGACAACCATCTTAATCTTGCCCAATTAATGAATATTCTGAAGCACACTTTCCAACTCCGTACCAATCTATCACATTAAATAATTTTTCTTCTCTTCTACTACTTCAATACTGGCTCAATTTCGAATCCTCTCGTAGCGCTTGTACCTCGAAGCCTTCATTTACATAAGAATATATGTTGAGTGCCAAGTTTAGTAGAAATATAGCTCAGAGTGAATTCCAAATGAGTCGAGGAATCAATCGGATGTCAATTCTGAGCAGAGGAGCAGCATTCAATTCATAGTCGTCTCGCACCAGAGGTTTGCATGTGAATTGAGTCAAGAAATTCGATAAATGAGCAACGAGTGTGATGTTTCTATCTGTTACCTGCAGAATAGGAAAGAATTAAAAAAAATCAACTAGAAAATCTGTTTTAGGCAGCAATGGTGTAATAGCGCTTTTTAGTAACATGTGTTAGGGGTAACTGTGTTTCCTTGGGTTGAGTTGAGTTTGGTGTTTTATGGCGCAAGAGCCAGTTTTGGCTATACTGCACCAAACATTCATAGGTCTGTAGTCTGGACGGGAAAAGAAGAAATTGGATGAGAAGATGGAGCGTCGAAAATAGAGAAGGATCACTGGGGTACCCCGGGGTCATGACACCCGTGTTTACCAAAGATAGTAAACCCCTTGGGAAAAGGAAAAGATCACTAGGGTACCTCGGGATTATGACACCCGTACCTACCTAAAGAAGGTGAGCCCCCTGAGGGGGTGTTTCCATGGAATGGTCGCCCCGCCACGTCCATTAGTACGGAAGAGTTGGATGGAAAAGATTAGCCATATTCAAAATAACTTCTATTTATTTACAACTCTGAACAACAACACAAATTCTATTAAACACAAGTTAAGAGATACACTCAAATACTAAATATGGAAAGCAATAGCGAGGTAGACGAGATACGAGAAGTCTTAATAAATTGGATCACTTACGTCCAAGCAATATACACTCATTGACAAAAAAAAATTAGCACACCAATGAAACGAAATTTTACATACGTTATGACTACTTTGATATAAGTAAATGATTAGAAAATCAAAGGAAAAGGATCATTTATTTCAGAGAAAAAGACAACGAACAGAGGATTTAAAGCCCTGTTGAACCCCCTCTAGCGCACATTCATGATGCGATACGATCGGGCATTGATGCATACAAGTTATGTATGATGTCTTGAAACATTTTGCTCCATATTTGCTGTAACCTTGCCTCTAGTTCGTTGAAACTCGTGGGATGCCCAACTCGCCGTCCCAAATGATCCAAGGTATGCTTTATTGGAGACAAATCAGGGGATCGGGAAAGGTAAGGAAGGGTAGTAACATTGCTGAGACAGTCTTGTGACACCTTTGCTGTGTGAGGCCGAGCATTGTCTTGTTGAAAAATGGCTCCTGGGAGCCGTTACATTAGGGACAACACATGTGGTTGCAGGATGTCATGGACATACCAATGGGCTGTCATGGTGTCACGTATCAATACTAGGGGTAACCGTGTATTGTAGGCAATGGCACCTCATACCATCACACCAGCTGTGGGAGCGGTGTGTCGCTGTAAAGCAAAGGCAGGATTGAGGCGTTCACCACGGTGTCTCCACACACGAACACGTTTGTTATCACTGCTGAGATTGAATCTGGATTCGTCGCTAAAGACAACCTGGTTCCATTTCGCTGCAGTCCAGTTTCCTCGTGCGCGGCGCCACTCCAAACAGAGGCGTCGATGGGTGGGCGTCAAGGGCATCACACGTAATGGGCCCCACGATCCCAAATGTCCTTCAGCCGGGCGCCTTCCTATTGTTCGAGAAGACACAGGGGCCCCTAATGAAGGTGCTACCTGTGCCTAGATGGCGGCCGATGAAACAGTTGGCTATACGTGTGCATTTCTTACAATGTAGCAGCATTCTAGATGACTAGTCTGTCGAGGGCATCCTAAGCCTGGTCTTCGTGTAATTGATATCTCTCGGATCCACTGGTCACAAAACCTCGTCACAACACAATCATAGCGGCCTAATTGACGTGCTACTCGCCTAGCTGACCACCCAGTTTCCATCATGCCGCGATGATTCTCCCCCTCTCAGACTGAGACAGCTGCTCATATTGTCTTCGAAAATGGCGTAATGTCATGTGTATCTCAGCTCTTCTTTTGTAAGCGATTCAACACACTCAAACAAGCTTTGGTTACCTGTTTTATACTCCACGGAGAATTACGTTAAACGACCTCTACCGGCTTACGTAATGCGAAATCACGCCGCTATTCTAATCATTGCATACCTCCCCGACATTTACCTTCATGCCAAGTTTCGTTACGATTGCGCAATTATTTCTTGGTGCGCTATTTTTTTTATTTTATTTTTTTTTTTTTTTTTGTCCATGAGTGTATCTTGTAATTTCAAGCGGCCTAATCTAATTTAATTAATATCTGACAAATCGTCTATCTTAAATATTTCACTAATCAGCTACGAAGTATTCCCGCCTCCCTTCATATTTAACCAATCACTGTTATCCATTAGCAGTCTAACCTCTTTCTCCTTCTAACTTGAAAGTTCAATCTATAGATACAAGTATTAATTTACATACTCACATCTTTTTCGGGGGAAGGTATATAATACAATAACTTTTAAAGACCCAATATTCCCCAAGACGATTAGTATTTGAGAGAGCGCGGATAGACCCGTCACTTCTTGTTTAGCACAAATAAACTGTTTAATATCTACTGAATCTGGTTATGTTTTTTTCTTTATATCTTGTAACAAGCCAAGTAAGAAATTTTAAGGTGAGAGCAATACATTTAAGAAAATATGAAAATAAAATTGATGCCTATTGGACATTGTTATATAAAATCGTAAGAAATTAGAGAAGTAAAATAAAATGTTGAATACACCCGATTCTTGGGTATACTTTCCTTAGAAATTTATGCAAAAGAAAGATAAGCTTCATGTAGTAAAATTGGGAATACATTCCATGTTATTCAAAAACCACGTAAGATGAAATTAAAAAAAATCCATGTGTTAGTTTAAAAACCATGAAAAAAATTATGAAACCTGAGTGCATACGAATGACATATATACATGCAGTGCTATTGATTATTGTATTGATTATTTATAATATATATATATGTAAAGTTTCGAAAGAGTTCAAGGACTTTTCGTTCCTGAAGACATCTTTCTATAATATCATTGCGAGGAAAACTAACATCAACTGTGTTGATTTTGAGTTGTATTGTATAATTATTTCCATAACTGCTCAAACGTCATTTTTTTAGTTTAGATTTCAAATGGAGAATAAAGTGTAGGAAATAACGGTGTAAGACGAAAAAAAAAAAAAAAGAGGCCATGAGATGGTATTAGAATTTGAAGTTTAAATGATTTTTTTCTGAGAAACCATAAGCTATGTAATTTTATATACGAATATGTGTAAAGTGAGAAAATAAATATTAAAGAGAAAAGAGAATTTTGTTTCGGTAATAAATTAATTATTCTTACATATGCATACGGATATATAGGAGCATTTTACTACATTATAGTAGGAATATTTAATTTTTGAAGTGCAGTTGAAACAGGATTTGTTATGATACATTGTTACAAAAGCCTAAAATTTGAGCAAGACAGCGTATTGACACGTGCATATAAAAGGCAATGACTTAAAAATCATTTTAGACTATATAAGCAAGATTTTTACTTATACTATTTAGCTTAAAATTCTAGTAAAAAGAGTTGGATGTACTTTATAATATCCCTTCGGCTATGTTTTATAGGTTAATTAGCAAACTCTTATGCAGAATCATTTAAATTGTTCTTAGATTTTGCAAAGAATATCGATTCTATCAAAATTCAATCAATATTAAACTATTTACCCAGACACATTATTAACTAACTAGAACCAAAAAAAGGCTGAAGTGTGTTGCTTTCTACATCAGGTTCCTTGAATGAAGAAGAGGGGGTAAAAAAAGTTAAAAAGGACGAAAAAGTAATGGACTACAAAGTAGGGAAACGATTTTGGAAAACAGCGCGAACACGATCGATGATCATTTTCCGCTGCATTTTCTCCTCGCGTTGCGGCATTGTTTTAGTAAATAACCGTTTATTCTTCCCATTTACCAAATCAAGCGGAAAGACTACCGTGCTCAACTGACTGGAAAAAAATTCGGCAAACGGGGACACCTCTTCAAATGATTATGGCGCACTATACAGTCCTTTTTTTTTTTATTTTTATGCTATTTTTTGCTGCCATCCCTTTTTTTCCATCCTGGAAGACCGGATTTTCTTTTCCGGAGTGATGGAAAATAAACCCCTATACGATGGGGGAAAAGTAACTCTGGAAGTAAAAAAAAAAGAAAGAATACAAGTCTTTATTTTGTGTTTGTTGTGAATATCGAGATCCTAACGTTAGCTTTTATCATTAGAAGCAAAAAAGGTTATAGTTTTAGAACATAATGCTCAATTTCTTTACTTTCGTCATTTTTTTTTCCCAAGAAAGAAGTTCGAAGAATGAATCCTTTGCTAGTTTATTTTGTTAAACTATATTATTTTTTTTTTTGGATAAAGAAAATTCCATTATCTTACAAATTCTGATCGAATAAAGATAATTGTGTACAAAATAGGATTAAATATAGAACTTGCTTATATTTATTTAATGAACTTTGAATTATAATTATTAAATTAAATTAAATTAATTATTAAAGAAATTTAGGCTGATAAGGAGAATGCAAGGTCTTGGGGACTGGATTTAGTTCAAATTTTGTAGGATGGTAGATTTTGTTTCCTTGCTGATGAAGCTATATGGTTATAGTGGCCAATGCTCGGTAGTTTTTTAATATTTGTAATTAAAGATGCAATTCACTCGTTAAATTCAGTTCTGAAGCAAACTATAACGCGTAATGGGTTTAGTGTAACATCTGCGGATCTGTGTTCCTCAACCTTAGGAGCCGGGTTCGAGTCTGTTGTGGACGAGTTATTTTTTTTATGTCTAATTTTACATATAAAGGTACATAATAGATTTTTAAAAAATTGGAAATGAAATGTCTTAAGGAATACGACTACGTTCGGAACAGTGATTTTAAAAAAGTGCATAAAAGGATAATTTTCATGATATGTAGTGTCACTTAGATTAGAATATATGTATAAAATTGTTTTATATAACGACATTTTGACTAAAAAAATTATTTAAATACAATATTTTGGCGAAGAATTAACTTAGAATAATCTTTTTTCAAAATATTCTCCTTTTATAAAAAATGCTTCTAAAATAGTAATATTTTGCTTATGTAAGGACTTCTCCAGAGAGTCTGAACTATGATTTTTGAAAAAAATTCACATTATTTTCAGAATTACTTTCAATTGAAATATAATTATCGGCGTTTTTTTCTTAAAATTTCTCCCCTCTGTTGTAGTAAAATATGGATAAATCCACTTCTAAATTGTATAGTTCAAAAATTGTAGTGCAGCCTCTGTACAGAGTTCTGAGCTATATACAGGCAAAATATTATTATAATAGAAAAATTTTTCATAAAAGAAGAATTTTTGGAAAATTGGTCATTCTATGTACATTTTTTGTCAAAATATTTTTAATATCCTAATGATTAAATAGTTAATGCAATTAATATATCTATACTCTTTATATCATAAATAAATTATAGTTTCAATACATTAGTACACATAGTAAAAAAAGAAGTTAAAATTTTACTACTTTAGAATTGTAGAAAACTTTTAGCTAATTGAAACATACACCATGAGTATTTATATTATGAGTTGAATATTAATATAAACACTTAGATTTAAAGGAGCCTACTTGGTTAAGCTGCTAAAATCTTACATGCCAATTTTTTGCAAAATATATCCACTTAATAAACTACAGCTTAAATAATGAAGAGTAGAATTACACACACTATTAACGTATATAATTTGAAAAACAGTTTCTATTAATAACTGTCAATGAACAATCTTTTTCTGACAGAAAAATTTTAAAAGGTACAGGATGTACTTGCAACATCAAAGAGCAGATTGCGTGAAAAAAGTATCTCATTTACCATAATCACATGCAATATATATATATGTGTGTGTGTGTGTGAATGTATGCGTGCATGTGCATGAATGAGAGATTGAATAGCTTTTCATAACTTTAAATTTTGATTTTGTGTGTGACTTCTTTCATCATTTGAGGTATCCAACTACCCTAAAATCATGGTTTTTTTAAACAAAGTGACAAATATTTTTTATGAGTTTATTTTAAAGGCCATCGTAATAGCTTTATAAAAATACCAAGTTTTTTATTTTCCATTAACTAGAGCAAAAACTACAAGTGTTTTAGTAAAAGCAAATGCCATAACTTTACATAAAATGTCAAACTTTAAAATGCGTTTTACTCGAAATGTGTTTTTTTCGAAACGTTCGAATGGCGACAGAGATTGCTCAAAGAGTTTTTAAAATAATTTGCTGAAATTTTGTGTATATGTTCGGTCTAACAGTAGAAGTGTTTTGTTCTTCAGATTTATCAATCACTGTATTATTTCAAAATTTACAGTTCTTTATGTGAATATAATCACTGTTTTTAAGCAATTTCATATAATAACTAAGATAAAGTACTATAGATTTTGTAAAAATTAAAATATCTCTCTTATCCTGAAGGCCCTTTCAAAAAATAGCAAAGTAATACATCAAAATTGAAAAATTAAAAATTTGTTTTGTTACTATTTGTACAGAGCGGGCCCCGTTTATGTAATTTGTTCTCAATTGTTACCCATTTTTTCTCATTTTAGTAGTAATAATTTATTTTGCTCTTCTTAATTTTAGCCCTTTTTTTTTCTTAAATTGTACTAAATAAATCTAAAAACCGCACAAAAAATCTCCATATCTCCGTTTTTTTAAAAAAAAAAACAGTTGCCGTAAGTAGTCGGATACCTTAATTAAATCAAATTGACGAAACACAGCGCTTCCACTTACAGCAATTGTTACTGTTAAAAGAATAATTAATACCACCCCAGATGAGCACATAATAATCATTATTGATAACAACAACGACGCAAGCATAAACAATTCCGAAAGCTTATCTCACACACATCTTAACCAATCAAAATCATTACCTAACAATAAAACTTAACGACAACCCTTACGCAAAACTCATCCATGTCACGAGACAGTATCGATATCACCCCCATTGATAATCCCAGGCGACGCGTCCCCTTTAACACGTAATGAATATAAACATCTTCTACTTAATCAAAGTTAAAATGCGATAACTGTTAACAACACGGCAAACTTTTCCATAGAAAACGAAAACAAAATCCTGACAGATAATCTCTCGGCAGGACAAACCTGGGAGGACATTCCTCCGCAGGATATTGTCCCTCGGGAAAGTTTGATACGAGAAAAATCGTGTCACTGGATATGGGTGTCTCGCATAATTACCCAATCATTATTAGGAACCAAGTCTAGTCGATCCCTCTTAGAAAAGCAGCAGGCTCCTAACAACTAAACTCTCTTGCTTTCCATGATCATTATAGGGTTGATGAGGAAAGGTTTCGGATTCGATGATTGTGAGGGGTTAATTACAGTTCGAAGTGGAGTAAGTATTGAATTAAACGCCGATATGTGTCTTAATCACTGGGAGGGGATACTTGCAGCGTTGAGGATCTAATCTGCTGCAATTGAAGCATAGGAAATGGGGTAATAGTCCTTGTCCAGTCATCTTCAATTGATATTCTTAACAGAGGAGAGTTGCTTAGAGACAGAGGAGACTTCTTAGCCATTCTGTGAGGCATAAATATTAAGTTATGCGATTAAGAGAAATATATAGGTTTATTGTATAATTAATCTGTTGATACATTATATAATCACCAATGCATTATCTAGTTAAAGCATGTTGATTAACTTAAATTGAAACCAAGTGTTCATTAAAATGGTGTCCACACAAGTTGATTTTAATTCGATTCAAATATTAAAATAAAAAAGATGATTTTAAGTAAGCATTTATAAGTAATTCGTTATAATTTATTGAATAATGTGCGAAAGAAAATAGAATGCTAGACTTATTTAATTTTTTTCATTTCAGTTCGTTTCTGAGAAGTCAGATAACATTTCACATATTGGACGAAAAATGTAAATCTGTGCGAAACAAGTTAAATTCGTATAAATAAAGTTGGTAAATATTCAAAATTAACATGTAGTTAAACAAAGTTAAGTGAAGCGTAAGATGATTGTTATTTAAAAATCCGATGTATTCATCGTATATTCAGTGCATGTAGATGTTAATCCGTAATTTTCCTACCAAAACAATCGAAACAATGTAAATAGTAGCAACTGTAGTTAATTTTAGATCACTACAAATCAATTTTGCATTATTGCTCATATTCAAACATTTTCTCTTTTTCCGAAAAAAATATTTAAAACTTCTATACCTTATTTATAGTTACTTAGAACATTTCAATCCAAATTAGTTCTGTATTTTTTGAATAATGGATTAAAGCATATGAAACTGAAAAATTAACTCTTCATTAATGTAGTTAAATTTTTATTTTCATTTAGAGTATATATGTAGTAGTATGTATGTTATAATAAGTATGCAATATTTATTTTTAAATTTTTAAACTAGTTATACTTTGGGAGAATGTAAGTGTTAGATGTAATTTATTCATATTTATTTCAACATTTATCTTTCGAAATATGTTTGCCACTATTCTATCTACCCTTTTTATTACTGTTAAATTGTACTTATTTATTATTAAAGGAATCATATTCATCAATGTTCTACATCAATCATTTTTAAAACACCCTGAATGTGAAGCACAGATGCGGCGCATCTTTAGATTTTATACATTTAGGATTTTATACATTATACATACATTACATTTTTATACAATAGGAAGTTGTATAAATTATATCCATTTTAATTATCAACACACCATTTATTTTCCTTAATTTAAGAAGAATAAATTTTAGAATACAAAAAAAAAGGTTTCTTATACAGTGATTCAGTTTCAGTGATATTATCTAACTTCCGTAATCAAAGTGGTAATATTTTCGGTTGAAATCTACACTTTTTCATGACTGATCGTGAAAAGCACAGCTTTAACCAAGAGTTGATCACATCAAATAAAATACTGATAATTTCTATGTAAGATTCTTTCTGTTCCCTATTTTTAAGCATGAGGGTGTTAGAAACTATTCTGGAAGAAATTTTTCCAATAAATTGAAGTTTTTTACAACATATTTCTAAGTTGGGAAGTATAATATTTTAATAGAGACAAAGAAAATACGAAAATACATGCTCCATATTTTTATGTATGCATATTTATAAACATGTGTACGTTTTATACGTAATTTATATCACACCTTAACCCTTTAACGGGCACACAGCTAAAATACAATTTTCTGTGTTAAAGTACTTGATAAATGTAATGTTCTCCTCCTCTATAAACGTTATTTAGTCACAAAAAAGAATATCTGATCAAGGGTTTTTTTCCTAAGTGATGGCTAGACGTCATAGCCACTGCGCACTTAAGACATTTAACTTATTTTTCAGGACAGAAATAATGAATCATATCACAATAAACATTTTATGAAAAATTAACATTAATGCTGATAACTATTTCAATAACAATTAAATACAAAGTATAAGTGTAATTAAATAATAATATAATAATTGTACACAACATAGAATACTTACTTAAAATATATATGGAATACTTAAAATATAAATAGAATACTTAGAATATACATTGAAATTGGTGTACATCCACATTTTATATTTTATTTAATTTTAGTTTAAAAAGCTAGAAATAAAGTAATATTTTTGAGAATGTCAATTAGTTATTTCACAAATTTGATGAGCTATTTACTGTGAAACTTTATAATATTCAAACGTTTTCTCCGATCAGAAAAGCTGTAATGAAAGATTTTCGAACCCGATAATCTTGTAACACATATTGTAAGCAAAGTTTGTTTAAATTTCCGACCCCCAACATTAACACATGATTTTAAGTGCTCTCTCGAGTGGAGGAAAAGTGAAAATTTCTAGGTCATTTTTCTGTTATAGGTGAGCAGTGGATAGTGCCTCTATTGTGCAAATTTGCTTAGTTCATTCAGATGAGAGAAAAATATACTTAAGACATGTCGAATTTTTTTTCAAAGATCATAAATTTTATTTATAGTAATCAAAATACAATTTGTAGATTTACATCGAGGAAAACTTTTAACTACCCATCAGAGGACATGAAACGCAAAAAAAGTAACGTGCTGCCATCCATATTGATTTTTATGCGTTTTAACTTCAATTAACGCATATGGATAGACTAGATATCCAACACCCGCTTGGAAAAAAAATTTCAATATGTGACTAAACCTATTAGCCACTACCCGCTAAAGGGTTAAACACCGCTTAATTTATAAGATTAAAAAGAGACTAATTTACTCTCATTCTCTGATTAAAATATAAGACAAAAAAAACTAAAAGTTATAATTATTCCTATGGAAAACCAAATTCAAAGTTACTAATTCTAATAAAACCCCAATTTTTTTTTCAAAATTACTGATTGCTATAAAAACCCAAACATACTAAATTTTATAAAAACTCATTAAGGTTGTCTTCGGCTAATGTTAAAGAATAGAACCCAAATTAGGGATATTTTTTCAAAAATAAAAGTACTCAAACATTCATATTATATTTTGGCTTCACTATCTTGTAGAGAATCACTTATTTTATCATACTACTTATTTTTATCCGAGTTGAAACATTTTTTCTTTTATAAAATGTATTTCGCATTTTTTGTCCTATACCTTAATGCTTAATGAGCTATCCATTTACATGTTTAAAGGAAAAACTGATTATTTATGAAATATTTTGAAAGTTTGAAGACACTATATTATAAATAAATACATGAGTTACAATGTCACACAGTTTTATAAAAATTGCGGCATTTTTCCTGTTTGAAAATGTTTTCCAAGTTAAGCCCACACTATCGTACATATGGCCAAAACAGTCTTAAAATATGTCAATTGGAGAAATTTCTACGTAGTATAATACTTAAATATAAATATTACAACACAAAAACTACATTTTCATGCTCTTGACAATGAAAGGATTCCCCAAACAATTCAAAATATTTTCTATACCAACTGCCTAACCCATAACGCTATGCATCCATTTGCCGTTACCAAAACATAGGAATCTGTGTGTGTGTTGTAAATGAACTCCTTTATCATAACACCAACTTAACCCATTACACCAACGACCCCATAATGGCCAATTTCTGCAGTTTCGTCTGTTTGAATAGGAAGTGGAATCCGCGAAACGATGCGCAATTAATGGACTGTAAAGGCATGGCAAATACCACAATAATACTGAAGCTTTCCTTACAGAATTTTTAAAATGTGTTGTTCATGAACTTTCAATCGAAATCAATTGCAGCTGCCAAATTTTAACGTTAGCTAAAATTTTATTTTGCATTTAAGGTACTCACGATGAAATTTAATCTTGAACCATGATCAAATGGAATTAAATTCAACCTGGAGGTAACATATCTTTAATTTTCAAATTAGACCCCTCGAAGACTTTGAGGTCTAGAAAAATTAAAATTGCTAGAAAATAAATTAAGGGAACATAGAATAGCGTATTTCTAACTCTGTCCTAAAAAGTATTTAGAGTGTAAAATTTGTTAAAGGGGGTTTAATTAGTTAAAATTTTTATACTCTCCTAATTCCCAAAATATGTTTCTTAAAGGAAACGAAATCTACATATAACATGTAGGAAGAGGTGTATTAAAAACGGAACTAAACGAACTTTTTAGCAAAATTATCATTAATCATCATAGTTCAAATCGAAAATTGTGCCCCTCATCTCAAACTATTTACAATATAGAATCATTATTCTTAAAAAAAATTATGTGCATTCGTAATGTAAAAGGAAATCTAAGTGATTATGGTCATCATTTGGTTATAAAGTTTGTATTATAAGTAAATACACTCCCATCTAATATTTACTTTAGATATCTGTCTCTATGTCAGCATTATGTCTAATTTTAACCGAGTTACTACAACGATTTACGAGTATGCACTACAACTTCCCGACTTTTTGCTTCATACGACTTTTACGTTTTTAAAACTTGTTAGTTTAAAACTGCAGTAACTAGCATAATTTCAAGCAAAAATATATATGTAAGGGCATTTTATATCCCCATGATCAAGTTTCTTAATAATTTTTAGAGGGCACATAGGTTCTACAGATTTGTTTTGATTATTGAAACTAATGTAGATATTTTTATCTCTGATAACCAAAAATAAAATACATGCAACTACAAATACCGAAAATTTAGATATTTCAGAAATCCTTCCCTAGTATTTTAACAGAATTTTAGTAAAACGGTTATTACCGCAAAAAATACGCCCACAATTGAGTACAGAAAATTTTTACTCGTTTAAAATTCCTTTGTTGAATAAAAAAAATTGAAAGGCAAATTTAAAATAATTTCTCAAGGTGAAAAATATATGAGTATTAAAGCATAAGTTTATGGTGCTGTTTATGGCATATATGTCATTCCTAAACACAACAGCCCTTAAATTTAGAAATATTATCTACACATTCGACACATCAAAATATTAACTTCATAAATACGTAAAATTTTTCACATCAATATATAAAATATATTTTCGACTGAAATTTAAAAATACAAATTATAGGAAACTTTAGACACAAAAAGGATTTTGTGTAAATAAAAATGAATAGCGCAATTCTAACGAAATCAGAATATGACATTAAAGCAAAGATACTTTCGCTTAAAAAGTGTTACTAATTTTGGTTCTATTTTTAAAGATTAAGAAAAGTCCGGCCTTAAAAGTATTTCATAATTGCTATTAAAAATATAAATCTATTCTACTCGAAATATCTTTTTCTTTATACTCAAACAAACATAAAACAAATTTTGCTGTAACTCCGAAGAAAAATTAAGACGTCAAAACTGCGGAAAAATATTTTTAATTTCCAACTTATAAAATCGATCTCCCCATAAAAGGCGTTCTACTCAAAACAGACAGCTCTTGTTCTGGGCGGGATTTAAACAACTCTGGGTTTTAGCTCGTGCCATGATTTTAAATCAATTTGTAGACCTGCCTACTCCTACATAATGGCTTTGTGATGGTAAAATCAATACACATATATAGCAAAAGTGTTGAAGAATTATGTGGAAAAGTTTTCCTTTTTTTTACTGGTCACTTCAAATCTAAAGAGAAGCCTGAAAACATGGTTGCAAGAATTCTGAAAGAATGTGCTGATGCCTCTGTTTTGGTTTTAAAAATATAGGTTTCAATTTTGTGAAAGTATGCGGTCCTACTTTTTTACATTACTTTATGTGTAGAGATGTTAAGCTCTGATGCATTTTGCAAGTAAGAAGTTGCCAGTTTATTTTGTTACTACAATTCTGAAAAATAATATCTATAGAGTACCAAAATATTGAGTAACTAAAAAGTTACAAAAACTACCAGTTATAACTATTGATTCAAAGTTAATGATAAATTTTGTTTTTATTAAAAAAATAAATTAAGCATTATCTTCAAACAATTTCCAATACACCAGTATTCATCGAGAGTTCATTTCAAAAGGGATTTTTCATTAATTACAAAAAATAAAAAGAGAAGCGTTTAAAATGTTTCGTAGCTTACACTTTCTAAAATAACAGGTTATTGCTCATTTTGGCATGTATATGGCTTACTTTTGGCTACAGAGATATTGAATATTATAATGTCTGTTTATTTAAAATTAAAAAAAAAAAAATTCTCAGAAAGGTTTTTTTAATTTTTTTTTTTAAATAAAAAAATTTTATAACTTAAGCAATATTTGTAAATATTTTAAGAGCATTAGTCACTTTTTCAAGTAGCTATGGCTTCAAATTGCAATCTCTATCACCCGCAGTAAGTTTTATAATTTTTTCTATATAGTGGGTTCTAAGCCAATCATAACTTTATAATATATATGACTATTGCAGGTTTTATTAACTGTGTTATTGAAGTATCGGGTGTTTAAAGCATCGTATATTTCATTTGCGCGAAATGAGCTTTTGAATTACGCTAAATATGGGACTTATTAAGTAATATAATATTTATGCCAACCACTTGCCAACTGCGCCAATGCCACCAAGAGGCGTTACGGATAATATTAGGGCCCCTGCAAAGGCAGGTTTTGGGCCCCAATCCAAAATACGTGCTTGGCATCAGTCAGGGTTTGGTCCATCTAGAATCTCTGCTTTCCCCGCAATGCGGGGGTGTACGTTACGCCACTGGAATCAGCTTACTATAAATAAATACGGGGTTTTTAAGTCTCGTGATATTGTATTGAATTATGGTTACATGATGAATGTAAACACGTGTTTTTCATTGCTATTAAGGGCTAATATCAGTTTCTCATGCTTGTTATAATACTTGTAAATCTGAAATTTAAATTTAATTCCAAGGATTAGACATTGAAACTATTTAATATACTATGTGCGAAGGACTGGTTCCTTTTGTAATTTATTTAATAAGAATGACACTTTCTCTTCAACAAGGCTCATATGTCATTCACTCTCCACTTTTTCACTGTTATAACTCTGACGTATATTTTTCTTCATTGGATTTTAAGATCATTAATTCCCAGTCCACATCATTTAAATGATAATTTTCGATATCCTTAATTGAATGTTGCTCAATTTCCATTCGACTCTAATATACAATAACGAACTAACAACCTAGCCGTATTTCTACGTATTGTGGTACAATACTTATCGAGCGAAAAACATTGGACTATTTCTAAGGTTCTAAACAGTCAAAATTTAGAAAACGCTCATTTTTTTCAGTCAGGGGC
Source organism: Trichonephila inaurata madagascariensis (assembly GCA_019973955.1). Classification (NCBI taxonomy): domain Eukaryota; kingdom Metazoa; phylum Arthropoda; class Arachnida; order Araneae; family Nephilidae; genus Trichonephila; species Trichonephila inaurata. The sequence goes on along the minus strand of BMAV01020708.1, from coordinate 441,612 downwards.
AAACATTTATAATAATAAACCGAATTGTTTTAAATAATCAGCTAAAATATTTTAAAGTACTTAAATGTATTCAAAACTGTTACAGTTAAGTATTTTTAATAACTATATCAACTGTTACAAAAAGAGCTTCGTGAGTTACTTTGACACAAAATTTCTCAAAAGAAATTACTATTAAACACTATTATGTCGCAAGGAAATACTTGAAATCATGGATTAAAAATAAGTATCAAAATTACCTCCCATTTGTAAATCTGTATGTATATGTTAGCGTGAAAGTATATAATTCAGTTATTTCATAAAACAACTAGGTATTTCATGAAATAACTAGACTAATCAGTTAAAGTATATAATAGAGGAAAATTGTCATACTTTACCTAGTTATTCTATAAAATGATAAATCGTTACAGAGAGTGAAAAAATTTTTTAAAATTATTTTCTAAATTAATTGATCATAAATACCTAAAACTTCCCGAAAAATAAATTTTATTCCTATTGATGATTAATTGATAAATAATATAAAAGCAGATGATATAATTTATTTTTGCTGTTATTGCTAACATTAGTTAAGCAAAAAGGGGGGGAAAAAGAGTTCCATAAATTACTGGCACAATTAACTATTCTACTCTTTGAACTTCAAGGATATCATAATGTTGGAGAAACCAATAGTCACGTGGTACTTTTTCCTGTGCTGTTTTAGCACTTTTTAGTTCTGCTATCAAATTTAATAATTTTTCAGGAGTAAGTGCAACACTTTTTTTCCTTTGTTCCATGTTTATGTCATAAAGATTCAAATTACACTCGTTCAATCTTTCGTATATACAAGTTAGTGTTCCATACTTGCAGAAGAGTCCTTGTTTTAAAATACATAGGTTGCAAAAATATTTGTTAATAATCCATAATTTAAAACTCTAACGTACATACACCGCCGCAATTCTACGTTAAAAGCAATGGAATGACGCGTACACACACACTTGTTAAGGAAAAGTAGCTATAAGAGATTCAAAACTGATTAAAAGCAGCTAGAATCGGTTCAAAGAACTTTAGAGTGCTGTATTTCATACTTTAACAACCAAGTATAGTCGATATTATCTATAGAATACCTAGTTAAATCGCAGAATTCAATAATTTTATACACTTTAACTGACTTGTTCAATTATTTCATGAAATACCTAGTTATTTTATGAAATAAAGGATTTCACACTTTAACGGTAACATATAGATTTTTGTGAGGATCATCACAAATGTAAAATAGTAATCATTCATTTTTTTTTTCTTTCAGCATAAAAATAAGTGGTACAAAGTTACATATGTCTAGCGAAAAAGTAAACATCAAGCCAATGTAACAAAACTCCATAAGGATTAAAAATACTCTACAAAAATTTTGTTTCTTGATAACAATTGAATAGCATGTACAAGATTTAATTCTATGTTAAAAAAAAATGGCATTGTAAGGTTTTTATAAATCTAATAAATATTGTTAGAGCACTATAAAAGAAAAAAAGCTGTGATAGCAGAAATGAAAAAAATTTACGAGACAAAATTTTCTTCATTTAATCATAAAAGTAATCTTAGTTTATTAAGCAGATTGCATATTCAAACAATGAATTTAATTCGAAAGGAGTTTATCAGTGTTCCAAAATTTACAGCTCAGAAACAAAATTTGGCTCTAAAAAGTCAACGAAGACTTCTCATGCAAAAGCCCACTTAACTATATTAAATTTTAAATTAATATACAGTAAAAAGAGTTCCTATTCGATTTTATTTCCTTAAAATTTGACGTTGAATTTTAAAATCTTTTTTTAGGAAGAGATATGCAATTTAAAATTATTTATTGATATACTGTATCTAAACTAATATAAATATATAAATATTTTATCAATAATCTTTAAATACATTGAACAAAAATTTGAAGTTTCGAAAGGTGCGCTATAGATACATCTATAAAAAATTCATTTTAAGTTTATTTCATGTAGATTAGAAACGTTTTCAAAACTTTTATCAATTTTTAGATTTAAAGAGTTTTGGAGGGAAGTAAATTTTTAATTTCTACAAATATACTTTAAAAATTTTAAAGTAATAAAACAGACTATAATTTATAGAATTTAGCATTTTTATTACTATTTATGTATCTTTTCCTTAAGTTTATACTTAGTATTGAAGCCGTATATACTGAAAATACTGGTAAGCTGTATCAAAAACTGATTTTTTATTAATACAGTGTTTTTTTAATCTATGGTATATAGGACATATTTTTATGCAGAATAGATACATGTATAGATGTTTTAAATCAGGCTGTATTTACAAATCAGATACAGGCACCCAGAACATCTCATAAATAAGACAAACCTTGAACTCTTTCTTTATAAATACAACAACAAAAAATCATTTTCAATAGATCTCTTCGCATATAGGTATCGATGGGAACAAAAAGGGAGACTTACTATGCAGAGAGAGGAACACTCGAGCCATAAGACAACAAACCACTTTCTCCAGTCACTTAAGGTATTCGACTACGTTCGGAACCGTGATTTTAAAAAGGCGCATAAATGGATAATTTTCATGATATTTAGTGTCACTTAGATTAGAAAATGTATATAAAATTGTTTTAAGAATATTATTACAAGAAAAAAATTATTTAAGTACAATATTTTGCCAAAAAAAACGAACATAGAATGACCCATTTTCAAAATATTCTCCTTTTGTGAAAAATGCTTCTATTATAATAATATTTTGCCTGTATATAGCTCAGACTTCTGTACAAAGGCTCACCTATGACTTTTGAAACATTCACATTTTCAGAGTTACAATTATTTGAAATAATTATCAGAGTTTTTTTTCTTAAAATTTCTCCCCTCTGTTGTCGTAAAACATGGATAAACCCACTTCTAAGTTACATATTTTAAAATTTCTAGTTGAGCCTCTGAACAGATGTATGAGATATATACAGGCAGAATATTATTATAACAGAAGCATTTTCCGCAAAAGGAGAATATTTTGAAAATGGGTCATTCTATGTTCATTTTTTGTTAAAATACTGTACTTAAATAATTTTTTACTGTAATACTATTCTTAAAACAAATTTATATACATTTTCTAATCTAAGTGACACTAAATATCATAAATATTATCCATTTATATGCTTTTGCAATTTCACGGTTACGAACGTAGTCGGATACCTTAAAAAACTTACTTTTGAGAAACTAGTGGATACTCTTAAATCTGACTAGGCAGCAAAATCAATAGGTAAATCCTGGACATACATTCAAAACATTTGGAAACATTTTGTCAAAATCCCAGTAAAGAGGTTGTGGCAAACTTCCGACTGCAAACAGATCTTGATTGCATGCCACATCATCTTAATAAAATTGGCCTCTTTCCATCTAGTATATGCCAAATTTGTTATTCGGGCATCAGGAATACAGAACATCTTCTTGTATGCCCAGAACTAGTTAAAGGAGTCTTAAAAACGTAGTGTGGTAAGCAAACTCTACTGGAATGCCTGAACTTTCATGTGTGCACTTCTTGTAAATATTACATATCTTATGTGATAATTTTCTCGTTGTTTGAACTTTTAACTTTACACTTTTGTTCCCATGTTAATTTTTCCTGGTTCTTACTTTAAATGTTTGTTCTTTTTATTAGTTATCATTCAGTACTTTGGATCTATGCTATTATTTTTTGTATGTGCTAATATTATTACCCTCTATAATGGGGTGTTTTCAATCAGCTACCAAACTCCATCCTAATAAAAAAGTGTTTGTGTGTGCTCGCGTGCGGTGTAGCTTAAAAACGGAGAGACTCACACATGAAAAATTTGGTAGGCTGAGATGGTTTGTACCCTCGAAGAGGCATTTTCAAAATTCCCTCAAATTGTTTTTTCCAAACAAATTTTAAGTGATTTTCCACAGCTTAGGAGTTGTGTCGTCATTATGTCTATTTTTGAATGTGATACATTATTCTCTTCGTGTATATATAATTTTTGGAGATCATTACAGATTTACATTATTATTACACACATTTATGATTATATTTATTTGTTTTATGTTGCTTAGATAAAATTGTTTTCTGTATAAATCATAAAAATAATTTCAACATAAAAATAATAAGAATCATAAAAATCTTTCAACACTTTCATTTCAATTTTGGCAACACGATGTGACTTTATACTTCTGCTTTTGAACTGTAATGTTATATCAAAATTAAGCCTATTTTATCTTTTTGAAAAATTCTAAACTACATTTCGATTTAATTTACGCGTTACTCAGAAAGCATTTTAAATTCACACCTCGAATGGTGATTTATTATGGTTATTTGATAAACTTAGAAAGACAAGAAATGTGATTGTAAAAAGATAGATAAAAAGTCAAAATTTTGATGCGCCTTTTTTGTCAAAGGATAAAATGCGAGTAAGATGTATTTGACTTCAATTGTGAAATTATTGACAATTCTTAAATTATTGCAGACAGCATAAGATAAAAGACTATTTCTGAAAATTATTGAAGCCTTAAGATAAGACGCATTCAATTTCAGTTGCAGACATAAGTACTAGATATTCCGAGTAGAAATAAGAATCACAAAACCCGTCTGTTTCTTTATAAGGGCATATTTTCTTTAAATTTTATCAGTGAAAAACTTTATATTTTTATTAAAACTTTTATTTGTTAGCAATAACCTCAGACAGTGTATGGAAGCATAATAATTTCTAAGAACTGTTCACAAAATGAAAAATTTTCTCCTCAAAAATTCCAAATGTACATGGAATTACAATATTTGTATAGTAGGTGACTAAAATTGAAGGAAGAAAAAAACAATGAAAGACAATTTAAGAAATTATGTTTATACATAAATCATAGTTTCAATCACATCATTCAAATATATGCAAATGTGAGGACATAAAACAAAAAAAATTACTAATGCAGAACAAGGAAGGGCATTGCTTGATCTTAAAATTTCCACCGAGGGATTTCTAATGCAAAGGAGTATTTAAGTACTGTCATTGACTAGATATACCTAATGGAATAAGTGAGTGAATATATGAGTGACCAGAAAATTTTCTGAGATAAGTGTAATTCATAAATATTGAAAATACAAGCATTTTCTGCAGTGATGTAATTCAATTAAAATACTATTGGTTATTCGATTACAAGAGCTCAAAAAACAATTTACTTCAAATTTAGAGATCGTTAGAAAGTATTTAGAAGTTCTGTCCTTTTTATATTAAGACGCGGGAGTTGCAGGTTTTAATATATTTGTCAATACAATAGAAAATAGAATTCTTAATATTAGGACTTAGATAACAATAATTTTATATTGAATATTTTATAAAATATTGAATAATTATATATATATATATATATATATATATATATATAATAAAACTTATAGAGTGGGGCGTAATTTGTCGTGGGGAGTGGACAGCTATTCTGGAACAACGAAAGGATAGGACGGGGCCATTGGAAGTGATTACGGTAGTACGTGGCGAGTAAACGATTACTGTAGTATTGAAGAGGCAGTCTTGTAAATTAGTAGATCCAATTTATTGAATCATGAAACACATATGAAGATGGACGGTGCAACACAGACAAAGAAACTACAACACACAACACAAAAGCAGCCGGCTACATGACTAAAGAGAAACGAGCGAAAAGAGAAAGAATTTTCAGAGACATCGGTTTTTATACCCCACTGAAGACCGCGTGACATTTTTGTAATAAGAGCTCTGATTGGTTACAATGGGTGAGAAAGGGATTTACGATGTAATAATATTAGTCGATTACGATTAAGATCAGGGTGTCAGTTTCAAACCAAACAATTAAAAGATTATTTTAATATTATTAAAAAGAGTTAATTAAAAGGATGCTAGGGGGAATTATTATTATTATTATATATATATATATGCGGGTTGGGGCAAAAGTCATGGCAACTGTATTTTTTCTTGAAGATACCAGTCCGGTTGGAAAATGTGACGAAAGGACAAGGTGTTTACTACATGTGTGGACAATGAATAGTACTGAAATATCGTAACACACTAATTTATTACTTAGTATGCAGGGCAATATGGTCTTCACGATGCAAAAGAATGAAAACACAGTACACCCTACGTGCTACTGTAAAGTATGGTAAGGTATTATTTCCAAGGTTTCCCCTAATTCACTGTGATATTCCGTCGCATTTCTCCCTTGGAGAACTGCTATTTTGATGTAAGAACGCTGCTCAACACGGGTTACTTCCATCACACGACACTCACCAACTGACTGATTTCACATCCCTCGCTGCGCTACTACCAGCTTTCACAGAGTCATCTGTTCTTTTGTATAGATACTATGTCTGCAAAACTTCCACACGACTACATATACATTTGTGATCCATATATACAAGAAAAAAAATAGTTGCCATGACTTATGCCCAACTTTCGTATATATATATACTGAAATACCGAGCGAGTGAGTGAGTGAGTGAATATTAACGTCGCACTGTTCAGCAACACGAGGGCTTTTGGCGACGGACCACGTAATTTTGAACCATGGTCAAGTGACGTGGACGACACCTGAGCTGGCACCCCCCTCTCCTAACTACCACACCACACCAACGGGAGGACGTTTCAGCTCTCGACAGATTTAACGTGCATCGCTGCCCTACACGGCGGGTCTTTAGTGGTATTGGGCTCGAACTCATGACATGCCTGCCATGGTCCGATACCTTAACCACTGGGCTACCGCAGCCCCGAAATACCGAGCGAAGCGGGTGGGTAACGGCTAGTTGTATATAAGGGACCTTTGAGGCAAAAGTCGAGTCTATGGAGAAAAGAGTCTGCTTGTGCGTTGTCCGCAATAAGATAGGTAGCTTGTTCGTCTAAGTGCCCACTAGTGGACATGTATTAGAGTGCCGTTTCTGAAACGCTGTTAAGCTTGTTTATAACGAGTGCTTTTCCAACTACTGTAAATAATCTGTTAGAATTTTTATTTGTGTATGTACGCCAATTTTTCTTCGTGTTGTCCTTTGTGCGTCCTTTGTCCATTAATAAATATGTTATTATTCAAATAAATCGAGTCATTGGCTGCTTTTCACCTAAGCAAATTTTCAACAATGTGACAGACAAGTATAGGTATCAAGAGCATGACAAGATTGGCGTGCACAATTATCGACATTCTATTAATTAACCCGTCAGGTGAGCGTATTTATCAGGTGCATAGTACAAATAGTTTCGGTGCTGTGTCCACATGGTGGGTTGGAACACACTCCTCCTTCTTCTATCTGCCTTTCGTCTTCGGTCTAGGAATCAGTGTCAAGGACGAGGGCCATTGAATTTGATAGATGCAGCGCGCACAACAACGTCCGGTTTTTT
>BMAV01020708.1:413043-434167 GCA_019973955.1 Trichonephila inaurata madagascariensis | reverse complement strand
TTAATTTTTTATTTTTTTTTTTCTTAATTTTTTTTTTTTTTTTTTTGGTAAAAAAAGTAGTTTTTATTTTTTTACGAAAATAATTCGAAACAAGCATTTTGTCACTTCTGTTTTATACATTTTTTTTGCTGAGAGTTGAGATACAGCTGAGAGATGTCACGTGCCTGGCCAGTGACTGTATTTTATTCAATCCTCATTGTAGCGGGAATAAACTCACAAAATATCTATATGGGAATCAAAATCACTCAGATCTTCGCGCATATATTTAGGAAAACTAGGTCAGGAACTTTTGAAAAAGCACCTGCGAAGACGGTCTGAGTGCAACATTCACATGACTCGTTCATTTTGACTCAGGATTGAAGAAATATCTGATATACAACGCCCCATTCAAGACGAAAAACCAAGAGAAACTTAACCAGGAACTTGGAAAATAGGGTACTGTTCCCTCTCGTCAGGACATCAAGAAAAGGTTATTAAAAATTTTGTAATGCATTATACGAAAAATCCATCTCCCTTGAACATACATCTAAAAAATGGTATTAAGATCATCAAATTTAAATACGTTGAAACTACGGGAAATTGAATTTGGTATCAAAAATCTTCTTACTGAATTTTCATATTTTTAGAAATGAATGGTTTGTAGAATATACAGTTTGCTTTGAAGCCTCGAGGTGGTTTAATCTTGTTTAACTAACAACCATTACCAGTGCAATCTATTTATTTCAGATACAAGCGATTATTTAATAAACGAAGTAGAGTTAAGGTATCCGACTACTTGCGACAACTTTTTTTGAAAAAATGAAGATATGGGAATTTTTTTGTGATTTTTAGGTTTATTTAGTATATTTTAAGCAAAAATTATTATTATTAAAATGGGAAAAAACTGGTAAAAATGTACAAAAAATTACATAAACGGGGCCCACTCTGTACAAAAATGTTTCGAACAAATTCTCAATTTTTCAATTTTAATGTGTTACTTTGTTATTCATGTTTGAAATGACTTTCAGGATAATAGATATTTTAATTTTTACAAAAACTAGAGCCCTCTATCTTAGTGACTATATGAAATTGCTTAAAAAAACAGTAATTATATTCCCATAAAGGACTGTAAATTTTGAAATAATACAGTGATTGATAAATCTGAGGAACAAAATACTTCTACTGTTATACAAAATATTTACAAAAAGTTTCATTAAAATATTTTCAAAACGTTTTGAGCAATCGCTGTCCGCGTTTGAGTTTTTCGAAAAAAACACATCTCGAGTAAAACGCATTTTAAAGTTTGACCTCTTGTGTAAAGTTATGGCATCTTCTTTAGTTAATACACTTGTAGTTTTTTGTTCTAGAGAATGGAAAACAAAAAGCTTGGTATTTCTATTAAACTAATAAGATGGTCTATAAAATAAAATCATAAAATAAATTTGTCAATTTTTGAAAAAAAATCATGATTTTAGGGTAGTCGGATACCTTAAGCGGAGACCGTTTTAACTGGAAATCATTTGGTTCAGAAAAAATACAAAATAAAGTTTTGATAAACGTCTAACGAAAAATAAGATTACGAAAATGAAAAACATATTTCATCACCATTCTTTTTTATTTATAAAGAAAGAAATAATATCAGGTCTTCGAACAAATCTCCAATACCTCATGAATTCGATGAAGTGGAATATCGAAAGGGTGTTAAATGCAAACGTTGAACGAGTAGAAAGTAGTGGAGCTAATAACATTTTGGCGGCTCAGTAAATGAGCTGAAGAATTTACCATCAGCAAGAAATGATGAAGCGTTATTATTTAAGACTGATAAAGAACTCAGATTACTTGTGATATTTTATTCATATGAAAAAATTCTATATTAATATTGTCATTTTTATGTTTATTACGGGTTATTTTTTATTCCGAGGCTCCATTCTCTTTATCTTCATATATATTGTATTACCATCCATTTGCAGATGAATTCAATAAAATTTTATTAAAATAATCATGCTAATTTAACTTTATATAATTATCATGCACATTACACCTGTACTTTTAGCAATTATATGATTATTTAAAAAGGTTTAGAAATGATAGGTTTTGAAATAAATTATAATTCAAAAGTAGTAGAATTCTCAAACGAATACACCCACAAAAGCTATTGCAATAAAAAAAACCTTATACACGAATTTAAAATTATTATTACATTGTAATAAATTCTATGGATATATGCATGTAATTACTTGTTTTTGAGAAAATATGAACGTGGAAATTGTTTTCAATACATTCGTTTTTTGAACCCCAATCATTTAACAAACTCTTTTATGAACTTCTGCTTTAAAAGTAATGAAATTATTATAAGTTATGTTATTATATATATATAGTTACGCGTTTATACAGATCAGTAACAAATATATTAGTTACATTAAAACCCAAGAAAAAACTATTCCTAATTATATTAAATTCTCGTTTTATATTTACATACACACAAAGACAGGTTCTTTACTTTATATATACAGTCGGACCTCTAAAGAACGAAGTCACTAAATCCCGGGAAAAAGTTCGTTATATGGAAGATTCGTTATATAGAGGTTCATCATTTAATATACTTTATAAAAACCACATAAAACAAATTTTAAATTCATAAACACTAAATATATTTAAAAAGTAATTATTCACTCCTTTTTAAAAATTTATATATGTTCATTTTATATATCTTATCCATCAAAAAAGAAAGAAAGAAAGAAAAACTGAAAGGAAAACAACAAAAAAGAATGTCGAAGAATTCACTGTATTTTTATTACTAAGAAAAAAAATTTGTACTAAAATTAATGAATTTTAAGGACATTTTATAATTTAAAGCATACAAGTAATATTAAACATACATTATTTTATAATTATAACACAGGGAGACGGGACAACTCCACTGAGGGTGAAAGAGGGTATCTAAGATGTTTCTAGTAAACTGGGCAATGAAGATTAAAGGCTGCCCTTCTTGGATGAAACGTCCAGAACGCTATTGCTCTCGGCGAGTTAGGATCTAATAAAATCAGTTCAAGATTTATTAATACCATAAAATATGTTAGGGAGAGTATAGCTTGAAATGTTTTCAGAAATACTTTTAAAAAAAAGGAGAACAAAAATCGAATTACAAAAAGAAAAGTTCGTCATATAGAAAATGCACTTCGCTATAGAGAGGTTATTTTACGAAGAAAATCGTGAAGTGTTCAAGGTTCCAGGAAAAAATCCGCTAAACAGAAAAATTCGCAATATAGAGGTTCGACTGTATATATATATATTCTCTCTCTAAATATATATGTGCGTGTGCTTGTCATTCTGTAATACATTTGGTCCGATTTTAAGAAACACCAAGTACATCTTCAAGAGATTACTGTACGAAATTATAATTACCATCGAATAATTCTGTAAGAAGGAAAATGCTTTTTATAAGGCAATTACCAAAATGTTTTATAAAATGAAGCAGTACCAAATATGGAGGAAATAAGGTTATTTGCACAAATAAAAAAATCTCAAGTCAACGAAAGCGAACAAGATAAAAATTGCATGTCTCAGTCATAACACAGCTAAACTCATATAAAATAAATGAAAAAAATAAAAATTTAATTATCATAAAATTAAGAAAAATTCACTCTTCAGAGGATATATATAAATAAATATATATATATATATATTGGTTTTAGTAGTACATAAATAGAATTGGCAATAATATGATGTGATGTGCTCGTAAATGAATAAATAAAAGTAATTGAATTTGTAAATATTATTTAATATCTTCCTAAATGATTCGCCCAGTTATCAGCGATTCTCTTAAATATTTTATTACAGAAGAATATACATTTAATTGCAATTTTGTGTAAAATGAATTGAGTATTCAAAGGCAGAAAGAGATATCTGTCACATTTATCACAAAAATGAAGTAAGTTAATATTCGATTGTTAAATTAAGATACATCTTTAAGCTTAGTAAAGGAAAATTAACGTAATAAAAGCAAATTAAAATGCATAAAATATATGAGAGGATGCAAAATGCAAATAATTAAAATAATTGTTCTCAAAATATCCACTTCCGAGTAAATATGCATACAAAATATGCATAAGGGAACAAATCAATTGAAAGAAAGACAGCAATTTTTGAATTGTTAGTGTGTTTCATAATGTTTTGAAATCATTTAAAATAGTTATTTGAAGAATTTTATTTCTGGTTCTCCCTATTTGAATTTAACTCTAGTGTGTATTTTTTTTTTTTTTTTTTTTTTGTGTTAAATTCATATTTTTCGTTGCAATTTTTCAACACTTTTAATCCCTTCCATTGAATAATATATACTCTCTATCGCATTTATTATATTGATTCAATAAAATTTCAGGTACTTTTCCGTTTCACCGACGCAAGCGATAAAGTCGCCAAAAGTGATACAGCCGACGCCAAACGGAATATTCTCTCTGATAACCTTTTACCACCACATTTCAAAGCAAGTCGCTATCTTTTCGTATCAGTAACGTCTTTTTCAAAAATAAATGAAAAACGAATGAGAACGACGATTTATAACATTGTTCATGTGTATATTGTGTGATGCCGCCAATAAAAACTACGTGGCGAGATTTGCGCCTTCGAAACGGTTAAGTAGTACCGAATTTCATTTAAATCCATACAATTAAAGGAATAAAGTTTAGCAGTAAAGAAACGAATGTGTAAAAACCCAACATTTTACAAGCATTATTCAGTACATTTGAGTTACCAAACAATTTACTAAAACACAAAACATCAACTAAATTTTCACAGTGTTTAAAGAAATAAAGCAAGTAAATAATAATAAAAAAAGATTTTTTAATAAATCTTCGCCCCCGTAATGAAATGCATTCTCATTCAATTCAGCAACGTCCGTACGATTTTATGAATATTCATACCCCACTTCTGCGAATCCCTTTTTCATGAATATGCAGTCCACTACCAAATTAAATAAAAAAAGAACAATATCAAAACCATCGCAAGAGCAAAAACAAAAAACCAAAAAAAAGAAATAAATAAGAGAGGGAAAGTTCCATTTTTATGATATTTTACTTCTCAAGTTAATTCAATTCGCTCGAAGTGGCACGGGAAATGCAAAAATTTTATGGACTGAGAAAAATTCCATAAATCAAGTCACGGATTTTGAATCCATCTTTTTTGAGCCGCTTATCTGTACTTAAGCGAGTTTTATATGCGGGGGTTAAGTTAGGCGGCAGTTCGCAACGGAGAGCCCCCGTTGATAGTAAAAGTGGCACAAAGGTGGAAGTTGTTGAACTTAGAATACTTTACAGGGCAGCTGTCGGTGAAAAATGACGTGGATGTTTTTGCTGAGCTTGCTAGACACAACAATGGATAGTCTAGTCAGAGTATACTTTAAAATATGCATTTGCTATCTTAAGATGCTTGTAAATTGTAGACATAAGGAAATGGTGTGAACCTCTTTTCGTGTTACTTTGTTTTAAACTAACTGATATTCCCGTTCTTCGCAGCGGGGAACTGAAAAATTAAACAATACAGATTGAAGGATTAAGAAGTTTTTAATGAGTTAATTTTACGTGAATTACAATTTTTATTCAAAAAAAGAAGCTGTTTGTATATTCCAGCTGAGCAAAAAACCATATTTGTTAAATTTTAAGTCTGTAGATCTAATAGCTGATAAAAAGGATTTTTTTTTATTTATAACGCCCCGTAACTCTCTTGTAGATCGGTTTTTGAAAACACCTTCCTAAGCTGATATCTGCTCAGCAAAAATAACACATTATTACAAATTCTGTATAATGAACGTTTAAAATAGCGTGAATAATATATATCTGGATGTGTAATACATTAATATTACTTTCTTTTGTATTTAATCTATGGTAAAATTGTAATATTCACAAGCAACGCCGTTCCTTATATTATAATAGCGATCCAATGGAATCATAGCGAAATCTTGGCTATAGAGAAAAGTCAGCATCATTTTTGGCGACCCTGTTGGCAACTTGGCGATTGATTGATTGGTGTAGAATTTGATATTCTGTAGCTTCATCTTGGGGTTCCCCCTCCTATGCCCTGGGGTATCATCTCTTCATCCACACGACCTAGTTTTGTAGGAATAAATGATTGACCACTCGAACTCTCAATAATAAATCTAATTTATTATCGTTTCAATAATATTAATCAATGCAACACAAGTCTTACTAGAGAATCGGATCAGGAATGATACGACGTAATTATCAATACTAAGTTAAAATAGCGCCTGAAATCCTACTCAATATCTTTAAGATAAATTAACCTCCGAATCTTTATCTATAGCAGATTCCTTAACAAGCTAGAATCCGTTCTATAATTAAACTTTGATAATCAATCTCTTACCGATATCACACGGCGATCAGCAACCAATCTTTATGTCTTCCTCTTGTAATTTATTCTTTTAATATTAATCTTCTATATATATTATTATCCGACTTGATCCAGCTTCTATTCAACTTTCCGGCTTCTAGCCGACTTCTATATAACTCCTATATGACTTTCCGGCCTCCAGCCGACTCACTCGTGAATGCAAAAGCTTCAATATATATTTATTCACTATATAATTTGCATATCGCGTTTCCTTCTTGAGAAGGTTGGATTGAAATGCCATTTTGGATCCAAAGATTCCCCAAGAGGATTAGTTAGAAGTCGTGATAAAGCCCCGTCACAATCTGGTATAGAGCTGCAAAAAAGAGGATAGCAAAAAAACCCCCCCCCCCCAAAAAAAAATAATATATGTCGAATTTTCATATTGATCGATTGAACGGTGTTGGAATGAAGCAAGGTCATACATACAAACATTCATTTATATATATGTATAGATTAGCTGAAACACCCGTTCTTCGCACGGGTTAAGTTTTAAAAATATAAAATTCACCTTTTACAGCAATTAAAATATTTTCAGGGATGGTAAAACCCTGTACAAGGTAGTTGTCATATTGAATTTAAAAAATATATAAAGTATTTGCAGCAGTTTTCCTAGGCTCTCTTGTTGTTGTTGTTGCGGTACACTTTTAAAAATTTAAAACTTTAGCAGCACACTGACAATAAAGTAAGTTTAAAATAATTTTATTTATCTATAATACACTTCCATCTATCAAAGAAAGATTAAATTAAATCTGCCACGAATATCCTTAGTTTATTTCTCTTTAAAATGTTTGAAATTATACAATTCCAGATTTTATTTTTATTCTCAAAGTATAAATAATAATTTTAAGAAAATTTGGCGGCACACTTAAGTGCCGCGGCACAGTGGTTGAGAGTCATTGCTCTATAGCAGTGCTTCTTAAACTTTCAACATTTGCGACCCAATATTCAACCAAAATTTTCATCGCCCCCCCCCCTCCCTACAATAACAATGTACTGCATTAAAAAAACTATAATTTGACGTTAAAACTACAATACCACTTTGCAAATTATTTACTTATTGAGAGAGAATTTGCTTATTTCTTCCTTTCCTCCCCCCAAATCACAAATGCGCGTTTTCGTGGAAAACAATGGCATTCGGAAGCGAATCGCTTAACCTTTAAATTTGTATACAATTTTACATATGACCGGTCCCTGGAGTACACTGATAATTATTAAGCTTGATCTTAATTTAGTAGTGTTAAATTAATTATAAAATACCTTGTATAGTACTGATACGTTTATAAGTGTATTGTATCAATGTAAATATGTACTTTATTTTTTTATTATGTTTGAATGCATTTTGTCTGTTTATTTTCAGGAAATTAATATGTTTTCTAAATAATCTTTTATTTTTTCGGTTTTTCAAAATGCTCGCGCCCATTGCAAAATTATCCCGTCCCCTAGGGGGCGTGCCCCACAACTTGAGAAACGCTGCTCTACAGTTAAGCTTGTAAAAGGAGGGTTGTTTTACTTTTGGAGGGAAATAAAATAAACTTATATTAGTTTAAAGTCTAAAAATATGTTTAATATACCGTACTGCTTATTATACTGCTGGCCACCGTAAATGCAACACCCTGAAGGAAGCATGCAAATAACATGAAATTTACAACATGCATTCGCGGAGGTGAGATATACAAATAATTAGAATTTCAGCACAGACACACATCACGCGCGCCTGTGGTGCCACCTCAAAGCGCTATTTAAGGCTTCGAAATTTCGACGATTTCAAGTACGGCAATTGTGTTTTTTTCAAAAAACGATCAGTTATGTCTCGTAAAAAACAGCGATCAGCTTTTGATCTAGTATCCGAGATCGACAGAGGAAGGATAGTGGCTTACCGAGATTATGGATTATCTTTCAGGGAAATCGGTAGTCGTGTTGGAAGAAACCAAACAACTACAATGCGGATATGTGACCTTTAGATGCAGGAGGGTATGACGGACCGACGTGGTCGATCGCATCCATCTCAGTGCATCACTTCATGTGAGGACAGGCAAATTGTGCGCATGACAGTGACAGATCGCTCAGTCACATCACGAACCATAGCATAGTACATTGAGTCTGTATCGCGTCATTCAATGTCTGCGCGTACCATTCGATGCCGTTTGCAGCAGAGTGGTCTGTCCGCAAGACGTCCATTATTTGATCTACCCTTGACGCAGAACCACAGACGTCTCCGCACCCAATTGTGCGATGAAAGAAGGATGTAGGCTGCAGAATAGAATGAAGTAGTCTTTACTGACGATTCACGCATCTGTCTGCAACACCACGATGGTCGGATTCGAGTCTGGAGACACCGTGGAGAGATGATGCTGAACAGCTACGTTATGCACCGCCACACTGGTCCTGCATCGGGTATTATGGTATGGGGCGGTATTGGATATCACTCTCGCACTCTTCTGGTACACATTGTCGGTCTTTTAAACAGCCAGCGCTACGTCTCCGAGGTGTTGGAGCCAGTTGTCTTTCCTTACCTTCAGGGCTTGGCCACAGCCATATTTAAACAGGATAATGCGGGACCCCACGTGGCACGCATTGTCCAAAGGGCTTTCGTCAATCACCATATTAAATTGCTTCCTTGGCCGGCTCGCTCTCCGGTTCTTTCGCCGATAGAAAACATGTGGTCCATGGTTGCTCAACGATTGACCCAGATTACACCCCA
Organism: Trichonephila inaurata madagascariensis; assembly: GCA_019973955.1. Lineage (NCBI taxonomy): Eukaryota > Metazoa > Arthropoda > Arachnida > Araneae > Nephilidae > Trichonephila > Trichonephila inaurata. Next base: position 425,085 of record BMAV01020708.1, on the reverse strand, counting down.
GCTACCACACCAGATTAACTTTGGCAAAGTGTGGAAGCTGCGTGGTCTGCTGTACCCCAAGAACACATCCAAAGTCTCTTTGAATCAATGCCGAGGTGTGTGGCAGCGGTGATCTCCAACAATCGCGGCTACTCTGGCGACTGATTCTGGCAGGAACCAAACTTCACAGAAGTCTATAAATTTAATCATTTGATACTTGGTCAACCTGTTATCTACATAATAAATTTTGTTGTTCTATCTCTTGTCTTTCTTGGTGTTGCATTTACGGTGGCCAGCAGTGTAGTTGAAAGATGTTGGAACTGCATCCGTCTTTGCATAAGTAAAGATAAGCCAAAAATGCATTCAACAAAAATATGTAATTTGTATGAAATCCTTATATAATCCAGTGATGAGCGATTGTTTTGGCCTGAGGGCCATTTTGTAAATGCGGAGGATATCTGAGGGCCACACCTTTTTAAAATGATTGTATTCTTTAGTTAAATTTACATCTCTCAAAAAGAGGTAAACACTGTACCATAAAAATCAATAAATATGCTAAGTAAAATAATGGCAGTATTATGCTAATTTCATATCATCTATAGTTGCAAGCACATTTAATTTTAGAATCAGTTTAATGAGGCAAATGTACCCAATCACTTTTTTCGACATTTTTTTTTTTTAATCCAGATGTGAGATTTCTTGTTGAGAAATTCTCATCACAGCATAACGTGTCTATTTGCGAGCATCATATTTATCCTCTTGGGGAAAAACTATTTCTTTAAATATTGTTCTATTGAAAACTTTCTCCCGAAGAAGATGCGGTTTATGTAAATCAAGGCTTATAATTAGGCATTGACTTTTAGGTTCGAGAGAGAGAGATTAGGAGTTTGATAGAAATTAATGATTAGAGTAAAGTAGTAGAAAGTTAGTCGAGAAGGACTTCTGATTAATGGCTTAATATTTGAAATTGATGATAGACGAATTTGTCTGTAAGATATTTGAATTGCAGTGATATCGACAAGAGGTCGGGTACTTCAAATTGGAATTATGATTATTAAAAAGGTAAACCAAAACGTTTCAAAAGTAAGTGACTCAATTCATAATTAAATATTAAATATCTCGTCTACCTCGCTTTTGCTCCAATACTTAATTATAGGTGCATTTCCTAACCTGGGTTGTTAAGACTTGTTAAAAGTTTAATAAATTATATTTGTTTTGATTATGGCTGATATTCATTCTAACTCCCGAACTCTGATGGATGTGAAAGGAAATCCATCAAAGTTAATATCAGCAAACTTACATTTTTATTTACTCTAGATCAGCGATACTCAATCTGCGGCCAACGGGCCGCATGTGGCTCAACGAGCCTTTTTAAGTAGCCCGGTCATGGTCCATTGCTTTGAGAAATTTACTTATTTAAGAATAGTATTAAAAATTTGGTGGGAAACTCTTTGTCAAAATTTCAAATATATCAAGTTTGCTTTTTGTTGTCGGTGTCGTACGGGTACGAATTGATATTCGTTTTCTATTTGGAACGGTAACGGTTAGTGATAACAGACAACAGTAAATAGCAACCATTTTATGGGTGGAACAAATTTTTAACTATCTTTCATACCTTGCAAGCAAAAAATATTCAAAATAAATAAATCGTTTCAAGACGACTGGGAGGTTGACTATTTTGTAGTGAAAAACAAAGATGGATCAGTAATTGTTTAATTTGTCACGAAAGTGCTGTATTTAAAAAATGCCAATAAACAGGAATCATTCAATGACACTTTGCCTCGAAGATCTCTTTCAAAAGGTGATCAATAGGTTTTTCCTTGAATATTCTTTGTAACAGCAACAAAGTGTTGTGGCAGTGTTAATCAGAGCGGTAACAAAGACATCCAATGAAGTTTGTTTGTGACGTCTCTCGCGTCTTTCTGATTAACATGACTCCTATGTTCTTTGACGGCCACGATTAAGGGCAAAACCTTTCCAACCCAATACCAAGAAGATAAACGAATGTAACATGTAAATGAGATATACTATAAAAGGATATCGTGGCAAGCTTAGATATAGCGTGGCAAACCTAGATATAGCGTAGCAGGCTCAGAGATATATTTGTGGAATTATTCTGATCGATAGAGTGACAAAGCTTAGTGTAAAATCTTGAGGATCAAGAAATAGCTGCCTTGCGGATCAAGAATCTTCATATATAAAGTTTATAGATTATATTCTCTAGGTCAAGGAACCAGAACTGGAAAAGGTAATATTAGATATAAGTTATTAGATAAACAAGATTATTTAGGATAATTGAGATAGAGGATCTAGTTGCGTGATCTGACTTAAATACGTGATTTAATTTGGGCTTGACTCTCACTCTAATTAAATTTGTCAAATTAGAACTTAAGTATTATAAGTTACTCTTAATAAAAGTTGTATTAAGAATTATGTCTCTTCATTTTGATAATCCCACACCTCTAGCTTACGCGGAACCGGCAAGACATGGTCATCACAGGATGGCTATGTCTCATGTTATATTATAGGTAATGATATGAAACTGTTTATTGATGCAGAAATTATGAAGTATTTCTTAAATGCTTCTAATTTAGTATTAGTGACAAATATAAAAAATAATAATTAAAAAAGTAAAATATGAGTTATAATATTTTGATCAATTTTCCACATTTTAAATTTCTAATGTTATCTTGGTCTTAAAGCATTTTTCCCCTCTCCCCTCCCCCTTTATCCTCATGTTGCGGCCCGCGCGAAATAGCTGACATATGTATGCGGCCCGGCACAAAAAATGTCGAGTAGCCCTGCTCCAGATGATCTCCATGCAAGGAAAACTTTGTATTTTGGCCCCAATTTAGAGAACATTATCTGGGTCTATTTGGTTTTCAGAATGCCTTGGAGGTCCGCAACAAAACTCTTTGCGGGTCGTTATTTGCCTACCCTAATATAATGGATATTAATCAAGAATCATAGGAAAAATGTAATATGATTAAAATAAATATAAAGATATCTATAAAGTTCTAAAAATAGAAAATAAATGAAAAAAAAAACAATCACCAAAATATTTATTGTTTATAAACTGATTCTTTGGAAGTACATATGCATTCACATATATTACAATGACTTCATTTTATTACATATTAATCATGCCAAAATTAACAGTCGAGTAGAAATCATAGCATTTATTGGGGTACTTTAGGGTGAAACGGTGCCGATTTTCTGCAGATGGAGAAAATGCGTGCATAAACAATTTGCTTATAGTTTTACTATAGGAAATTAATCAAACCAGAACGTTGAATCATTTTAGTGAAAAGTGTGTGTGTGTGGATAAATATAATTATAAATTCAACTCAGTCATGATTATCAAAACCATAACCATTCAAATCAATATTAGTTTCTTCAACCATTATACAAACACAAGAATAGCAGCTGAAAAAAATGGTTTTTAGAAATCTCAAAATCAATCCTTAAGATAGTTTCATTCATATTGGATATTTTACAATAAAATAAAACATCTTAGTGCAAAATGTAGGTATATGAACACAAATTGCAATTTACACTGTACGTTTTGTTTCAGAGACACAGATAAATCATTCCATTACGCTGAAAAAGGCTATAATGATATAATTTATTTATTATTATTACATAATTATTGCAAAAATGGTAAACATTTAACAAAGAAATCTCGAAATTTTAAGTTAAGAATTTTGAAGACAGTCTATTTTTAATATAATTGATTTTCCAGTTCCGCATATTGAAAAAATTTTTTTCTATGAAAAATATAGAACGAGGAGGAATTAATAAATTAAATATATTTTAGACTGATGCTTTACAGTCTACAGTACAATGGAATTTGTGATGAGCAATAATAAAAAAAATTAATAAAATTATTAGAGTGCACAAAGTTTTAATAAAAGAAGAGGAAAGAAAATCGGTAAGTACAAAATTGTTCAAAGAAAGAAAAGAAAAATGAAGAATTTTTAAAGCAATATAGAGAAATTCACTTAAAATATTCACCTACTAGTTAATATCGCCATAGACCATTATAATAAATTTTAATGCCTTAACAATATTTCGGCCAAAAACTAAACTAATCTTGCTAATGGATTTTATTTACTAAAAAAAATTTTAAATTGGGAAGGTCATTTCAAATCGAGACTACAAGAATAAGAAAAATAAGACTTCCATTGAATGAAAATCGTTATAAATCCATTACAGAAAACTATCGATAAAAAAATCAAAATAAACTTTAGAGTAATTTGCCTTTTACCTCAGAGTGTACATTTTTCTTGCTTTTTCTTTATAAATGATAAATCGATATGATTTGAAAAACGTTATTAAATGTAGGTTACGAAATTTCTTCTTCGACCAAATTCAAGTTTTAATTTAAGCTTTTCTAAATGAATTTTATTCGAAACTAGAATTCTAATTTTAAATTACATTTAGCTTTATTTAAATTTCAAAGCATTATTTAGAAATTTATGAAGTAATTAAAATATAAAAATACAAATATATTTTCTAAAAAATATATGTACAAATTGCAGTAAAAAATTCTAACTCAAGCTATGACAAATTACGAAATATAAACAAAAATAAAGCTTAATTTATTTACGTGCGATTATTAATTTATACTATAAAATTTCTCAGTAACATTTGTAATTAATACCAGTTTTGTTTTTCTTAAAAATGGTTCCATAATATTTTTAAAGAAAAAGCAACTATCGTTTCTTTATAAAATACAAAGTAAGTTTACAGAATCGAAATAACTATTAATTCAACAGAATAATTTTCAATTTATTGGTACTAGGATATGCTCGAAAGAGTAAAATGCCAAAAATAAGACTCTTTGTATATGGGACTAGTATCTTTAAAAATTTTCAATATAAATCATATTTTTTGTGATCTTAATAAAGATATTTTAATAATTCTGTTGAAATACAAAACTAATTTTTTATTTATTTTTTTCTGATTAATTTAAGTTGAACATAATTTTTGAGATCTCATAATAAATGCTTATTTTTAGGTACCATTTTTTAAAAATGTATTTCTCATGTAAGTAAAATATTTTTGCACATTTATAAAAAAATACACAAAATATAGTGAACCTATTTTTTAGTAAAATATTAAGATAGTTTCTTTAAAAAAATTATAAAACTTCGTAATTTTGAATTTTTTTTATTCCTTCCCCTTTTTTTAAAAATAAAACTATTTTTTTTAAAAAAAACTATGTACTATTTCGAGTAAATTTTTTTTTTATTATATATATAAGAATTATAAAAAATTTGGAAACATATAGGTTAGTTTTTTGTAAAAGTGTAGTTGTAGTAGATTTTTTAAAAATGTACCTAAAAGTAAAAAAATTACGCTTTGGGGGGCAAAATTGAAAAACTAAACATTTGTAAACGTTTTTTAACATTTTTGTGAATTACTTGTTTCATATATTTCAAGGTTATTTTATCAGCAAGCATATGAGTGTTATACATTTTTAGATTTAAAAAAATATGCAATATTTTTTAATACTAAAATTGAAAAATTGTTTTTTGAATGTGTATGATGTCCTGGTTCTCTAAAATAATAATTTTTAAATGTTTACAAATAAAAGAAACATTGCTCAAAATTTGGTATACTTCTAAGCATTTAAGTATATAGATAAGAAGGACTTCTGAAGTTGTAAATATATTATATTCCACATGTTTAATTATAAATCTGAATTTTAATGATTATATATAAAATTCCTACTATTTATTATTTCATTATATTAAATTCCTTTAAGTACATTATATTCTTATTGAAGCAAAAGTTTAAAATAGCTCTCTTGAAATGAAACTCATTGAATTAGTTCTCTTACCTACTACTTATCTTTTCTTCGGTCAAAATGCATGTAAAATAAATATATGTGACCATCTAATAAGTAAGACATAATAAATAATGCCCAAATCCATTATTAGATTAAATTTGTTAAAACTGAGACTAAGAAATAAGCTAGTTTTTTTTTTTAGCAAAACCAATTTATTAACAGCAATACAAAAATTGCTTTCCTGAGTTTCTTCTACATTCAGCTTAGATACCAAAAGAATTTGCTTCTTAGAATAATAAAAATAAGAAAGAACGAGCAAATACAGTTAGTAATCTCACCAACATTTTCATTTATTAGATTATATACTTACTCATATTAATGAATAAATCTGTAGGTGCATTAAATAAGTAAATAAATATTTATTTCATTTAACCTTCTAATAACTATGTAGATATACTTTGGATATTTATTAAGTGTTATCCCCCCGTGAGAACTTTGGATAAGTTCTCACGGGGATTGCATTAATATTTTGTAAATAAATTTACTTTGGATATTTTCAGGCACGAACTTCCGAAATATACAACTTTTGGAAATAGTTAGATTTTAAAAAATAAATAATTCACTGAATTTAAATATAAATTTTAAGAGGTAATTAAAAATGGTATGAATGAAAAATTGAAAGGAAAATCAATATTAAAATAATCTATTGTTCGTAGAACTGTGTTTTGATATATAGTTTGAAATAAAAGGGAAAATATATTGTATCAAGGGATCTGAAGATTAAAAATAAATTATATAAATGTTGTACTATAATATAACAATAATGAAATAAGCTCAGAATAATAATGAAAGAGAAGGCATAACACTTAATTTAATGCCGTTATTTTATAAATATAAGAAACCCCATATGTTGTTTAATTGGCATTGCTCAGTGCAAAATGAAGAAAAATGCAATAAAAATTTACACACACACACACTCACAATTCAGATATTTTTTAGTCTTAATTTTATAAAAGGATATTTGTAAAACTTTTTATGGGGAATATTGTACAATCAAGCGTTTATATCTGATTAATTTTTAATATAACAATTATATCTTGCTGAATATTCTGAAAAGGAGGCATATATTAAAGTATACCGTATTTATTCGAATCTCAGCCGTACTTTTTTTTTCAATATTAAAACTATTGAAAATCGGGTGCGGTTTACAATCGAATTAAAAAAATGCATTGGTTGGGGCAATTAGAGTAATTACTGGTTCTAAACTATATTACACTATTTTTCATTTGCCACAAAGATTTGTTGAGAATTTGGGGTGCGGCTTAGATTAGAGTAAATACGGTAATTCCTATATTACATCTAAAAGAAAAAAAATGGTTTAAATTAAGAATGGACAAATTTAAAAAAATAATAAATATGTAAAAGCTTTTCAATAACCCTTTTTGACATATGTATAAGAAACGATTCGTTAAAAAAAAAACTGTGTAAAATTTAGAATATCCCTGTGTAAAATCCCTTAAAAATGTGTGTTTATATATATATATAATAGCTGGCCTAATTCAGCGATAGCTTTAGAAATCATAATAGGTCTCTAGTTTAGTCCAAAGACTTTGTATCTACATTTTTTGTGTCTCGCGAACTCCAATTTCCTTCTTCTTTGGCATTGTAGGTCTTAGAACTTTTTCACTTTTATTTTATTATAATATATATATTTAAAGTGTAAATCTCAAGTACTAAAGCTGAATTTTTCTTTTTTTTATAGAAATGAATGTTCGTATGGTAAAAGAAATTTATATACTTCAATGCAATTTATTTAACAGAAGTCACAATTTAAATACCGAAAGAAATTCTTTAATAAAATGAATAATAATAAGCTTATTAAAATTCTAACCACATTTTCTGATTCATATATTACTTAATTGAATAAGTAAACTAAAACTGCGTTCTGTTTAAAATTACGTTGAAATAATAGCTTAAAAATAAATTAAAAGTAAATTAGAGTACTGTGTTTAAGAATATATTTCATTTTTCTTGGGAAAATGTTTTGAAGAGCATACAATAGAATCACATTAAGGCGATGTAGTCTTAATTACTTCCAAATGTCTCCCATATCTTTAAAGTGCCTGAATATTAACAAAACTTATTGTATGACACGAAAGAAGTAATGAAATTATAAAAATAATATACTGTGGTTACATTTGCAATTAAAACTAACTATTAGTATAACAAAGGAATTGCAGAAACTACTGTTGTTGGGGAAACTGCGGTGATTTTATAGTAATTATGACGACATACTTAAAACTTTGAACATAAAGGAATGATTTATTACAATTAATATCACTACTTATCGAAAATGTAGCTACTGAATAAAGGAAGGTATCTATTTATATTCGTTTAAAACAGAAAGACGTATTTTTAATTTGAAAAGAACACTTTCTCTCTCTCTCTCTTGAATTCTACGAAATACATTTTCAAGAATATTACCAATATCCCACCTACGTACTTTTAACAAATTATCAGAAATAATTACCCACTTAGTTAAATAAGAGTATAAAAACACTATTTAATTACTCCCATAATTAATTAGATCTTCACACAATTTCAGTAAATAATGTTTAAAAAATTAATTTAAATTATTTACCTTAAATTTATTCCGTTTTCTGACACTTCTCTTATAATATGATACTGTTGTCAGAATATATTTTTCTTCAACGGTTTTGGTGGATCTAAGATGTATATTTTGTACTAATTCCTTGCATTATATCCCACAGTAAAACATAAAAAAGTTCTCATTTATATAACTGTTAACATTCACATTAATGCCTGCAAAAATTAATATTATTTATAATTTACTATTTAAAAGTATCTCATTGAATATAACTGTATATACAAACTGTGTTTCCAAAATTGAAATTCAGTTATTGAGAGAATATTTTTCTTAAAAATATTATCTATTCGAAAACAATTGTAATTCTCTCCCAAAAAACAAATAAATGAATAAATACAACAAAAATAAACATAATGAAAGAGAAACAGGAAAAACATTTAATTACCTCCCCAGATTAACTTGAAGATTAATTCATCGCAATTATTTTAACCAGAACTATAAAAAATCGTTTCGAGAAACCCAATTTTTTAAAGAAATATAAAGCGAATTTCAAAAAAAAGTAAATCTCTTCGAGTTGCCAACCAGTAACAACCTTAATTTAAACATATCAAATTTCACACTTCTTTCAATTTTTTTTTTTTTTTTTTTTTTTTTTTTTTTTGTGCTGGATTGCATAACATGCGCACGAAAAAAAACTCTTATTGGTGCAGGTACGAGTATTTTGAATTACAAAGGAAGTACAGATAACTAAATTTAATTAAAGCAATTTAAGCTTCACAACTAAGTTGGTATGGCCACATATTCAGGTTATCACCAAATAAAGGAAATAATGATTTTGAAACCAGAGGGCAAGGAAAGAAGAGGCAGAACCCTTACAAGATGGCTAGACAGTATAGAAAAGTGCTTGCGAAACATCTACATAAATAGACTGAAAACAATAGCAGTAAAAAGAATAAAGATTGTTTAAACTAACTGAGGTAGACTAGCCCGGAAGTCGGCTGTAGTGCTTAAGAAAAAGGAAAAGGATTAGTATAAGTACAGTATATTTCAACATCTAAAAGTATCTAATGTTTTAATGCTTTATATATAGTTTTCTCGTTCGAGTTGTACCGGGTATATCCACGAAACTGTAAAAAATCCTCTTGGGGTAAATTTATTTCTTTTTAACTGTTGTTCTATTGAAAATTTTCTCCCGAAGAAGAAGACTTGATTTATTCAAATTAATGGTTCTATTAAGCATTGACTTTTTGATACGCAAAGTTAGTTGAGAGTAATTGTGAGAACTAGTCGAGAATAAGTCAACGAGTAATTTCTGGATCATCAACTATTGCTAATTGATGAATTAGTCATAAGATAGAAATTCATAATAACGACCGGAGGTCGCACAACTAATAACAGAATTAGGGTGAATTAGACCAAAGACGTCCAAAGTGTTCTAAGAGTAAGTGAATTAGATTATACTCAATATTGAGTATCCTTTTTGTCACGTGATTGCTCCAATATTTAGTAGTGGTGTGCATTTCCTACCCTGAGTTGTTCGATTTAAGTTAGAGAAATAATAAATTTGAATTTGAACTGAGATTATGGCTGATCTTAAGTGGTGTACATTTCCTACCCTGAGTTGTTCGATTTAAGGTATCCAACTACGTTCGGAACCGTGATTTTAAAAAAGCACATAAATGGATAATTTTCATGATATTTAGTGTCACTTAGATTAGAATACATGTATAAAATTGTTTTAAGGACATTTTGATAAAAAAATTATTTAAATACAATATTTCGGAAAAAAATTAACTTAGAATAACCTTTTTTCAAAAAAAATGTTCTTCTTTTATGAAAAATGCTTCTATTATAATAATATTTTGCCTGTATATAGCTCGCACCTCTCTACAGAGGATCAATTATGGTTTTTGAAAAATTCACATTATTTTCAGAGTAACAACTAATTGAAATAATTATCGACGTTTTTTTCTTAAAATTTCTCCCCTCTGTTGTAGTAAAATATGGATAAATCCACTTCTAAGTTGTATATTTCAAAAGTTCTAGTCCAGCCTCTGTACAGGGGTCTGAGCTATATACAGGCAAAATATTATTATATAATAGAAGCATTTTTCACCAAAGGAGAATATTTTGAAAAGGGGTCATTCTATGTTCATTTTTTGTCAAAATATTGTACTTACATAATTTTTTATTGTAATACTATTCTTAAAGCAATTTTATATACATTTTCTAATCTAAGTTACACTAAATATCATAAGTATTATCCATTTATGCACTTTTGCAAAATCACGGCTCCGAACGTAGTTTGACACCCCTTAAGTTAGAGAATTAATAAATTGGACTTTGAACTGAGATTATGGATGATCTTTACTTGAATCCCAAAATACCAAAAACCACAACGCGGTTACTACAGAGCTTACTTAAATTATTAAATCATTTTAAAAAAACATACTTTTGATTTTAAATTTCAGCAGAATTCTTTCAATTAGCACATTTTAACCAAAACATTGACAAAATTCTAATAAGAAATATACCTTGATTAAAAATTTTTAAAATTCTCTAAATGTCTAATTTTTAACACCCTGATTTAATAGGTATTAGTAAATTTCCTACACTTAAAATCCTTAATGCCTTTAAGTTTTTGATCATCTTCCCAAGACGAAGAAAAGCTTTCAGATATCTTGCCATAGCAACATAACCATTTTTCCGGATCACCAAGCACTTACACCACTTTCCCGCTCAGCAGCCTGAAGACGAATGGTATCAGCTATCACAGAAGTTATAATTTTAGTTCTCTTTCTTGAGTCCCCTAAACGAAATTAGTGGCTAACGCTTTGGAAGTAAAGAAAACCGGGTTTTCGATATTTTCAGTGGCTTCCTTCACGAACGATTAGTTCGGTTCAAAGTGGGCAGTAAAAGTTAATGTTTCTTAAACCGATTAATGTTCTAAATGCGAGTCATTTGCGAATAACGTTTTTTCCAAATTGAGTTAGAGTGATTTACACTGGCGAGTACTCTAAATTATTCACACATTTGTGTCGCCTGTGTGAAGCGTTCGGCAGTTAAATTTAAGAAACTGCGTAATGACTTGAGATTAGTAAAATTGTTTACTTTTTATCTCTGATATCAATAGAGGTCTTTTCGCTAGATAAACTTTTATTGGCTGGAAAAAAATTGGATTTATGCTCAATGTTTACGATTAAGAGTTAAATGTAGTCCTTGCTTAAATTAGTGCTCAGAGTTTCTAAGATAATTTGAATATGCTTTGTTTAATGAATAATGCAGAATTTCGGTAGAGAAAGTGTGGGAAAGATTTGAAAATGTTCCAAATACTTGATTAATAGGCTGACATGAAGAAGCATTAAAAGAAATTGTACATTTTCGATTTATAAATTTATTTTCTTAAAATCTGGTGTATACTTCTTTGATTAATTTATTTTATTTTATTTTTAGACAGGTACATTATACACTTATTTTAAATGGAACGCTTTTCGCATAAAATATTCAATGGAAAGGTTTTGGATCTTTGTACCATTCTCGTTACTAATATTAATTACAATTATTATTATTACATTACCATTTTCCAATTATTGCATTTTCAATTATCAATTATTGCATTATCATTTTCCAATTATTACATTATCATTCCAAAGAATTGTAC
>BMAV01020708.1:390178-405877 GCA_019973955.1 Trichonephila inaurata madagascariensis | reverse complement strand
GTGTAATTGCTTTTAAGTTGTAATGCAAATTAAAAAGAATGAAAAAAAGATATGAATTTATTAGTACTGAATAAATTTAGAAGTTTTCGGATAAATGTCAAGATTCATATTCGGTCTTTTTACTCTGAAATGAATATGAAATTATTTAACCCATCGTTTCTCAAACTGTGGGGCGAGGATATTGAAAAGTCGAAATTAAAATGATTTAACCCGCGGTCACTCGCGCCTGTTTTTGCTACCGTCGTTACTCGTGGGATGTAGAGAACACCCCAAACTTTTAACACGTGTATTTAATTATGAAAATAAAATTAAGTCATTGTGATACATATTTATAAAGTACAAGATGTTTTTTGTATTATACAAATAAAATTATTAAATTTATTGTATATAAATGAGACTAACATTAATTTAAACAAAACATACAAAATTTTCATTTTAAAACACATAATTTCAAATTTTTTCATAAACCAGTATATATAAAGCTTATATACCAGTAATAAATATACTTTATAATTAATGAAATAATGATAGTAGAAAGTAGAAAAATAATATTTTAATCATTTTCCAAACATTCAGAGCAGACTGTATACAAATTGTCAACTTCTCGTGGGAGTTCTCAGCCCCCCAGATAAACTTTTGAAGGTCATTACATTCCAATCTTTCGAGAAAGAGGGATTGCATCAGGCCTGAACGTTCAGTGACTTAAAATGTGCAGCTACAGAAAAAATCGTGGTTCTGCACATTCTTTTTGGAATCCTGTGAGGATTTTCTTGTTGCTGGGGTGTACAGAACACCCCGCGCGAGTGGTCGCGGGTTAAGATAAGTATTAATTTACTGAAAGGAAGCAAATTTAAAAATACATTCTGACATAATACACAAACTAAATACACCTTTACATTGATATAAAATACTTCTAAATATGTCAGTACAGAACAATATTTTTGATAGTTACTTTACCAATACAAACAAATTTAATAATTACTAGTGCCTTCCATGGGTTTGTCATATACAAAAAGTTTAATACTTATATTGATAATTTGTATAGTTTATAATTAAAGTCGTATTGTAGCTTTACGTCAAAGTACATTTTTATTGCATTCAATATACATTGTTATTGTAGAAAGGGGCATGATGAAACTTATGATTGAAAATTGGGTTGCAAATGTTGAAAGTTTGTGAAAAAAAAATCACTGCTTTAACCCCTTAACTGCCGATTAACAGTTACGTGATTCGCTCCAAAGTGCCACCGTTTTTCAAATAGGCGCACGTATGCAGTGTATTGGGAGAAAAAGAAAAGGGGGGCACAAATGCAAATTTTACTCTGAAATTAGTAAATCCATCGCAAACACTGTCAAGATCATTCTGTTGCATTCCAATGCCTTCGGATATGTGTTTTAATGATAGCAGCTGAATGAAAATAATCATATTTTGGAAAGACGCATATATACGTCCAGGACACTTAAAACATCGGTTGAGCTAGACGGTATACGTCGGTGGCAGTTAAAGGCGATTAGTAATTAGAGCGATGAAACTCTGGCAAAAATATTTCAAAACAATCACTTTCAATACAAACTTAATTTGTATAAACTCAACGATTTCAGAGTTTATTTAGAAATGCAAAATTAAACAAGTTATTTTATTTAGATGCATGACGTCATATGATTACAAATGAAGAGGTAAAACATCAATAAATATCAGCTGTACGAACAAGTAAAAAAACAATTAGTATGTTCTAATTATAAATAAATAATTTATAAAACTGTGACATAGCCATCTGTCGATAGTTATGTCTTGGGGGTTCCGCGTAAGTTAGAGGTGTGGGATTATCGGAAGGATGAGACATTCTATAATTCTTAATATGACCTTTATTAAGAATTTAACTTAAATTACTTATATAACGAACAAACTTATATTAAGTGAGAATAAACCAAAGTACGGCCGTTTAACTAAGTCAGATCGCGCAATTAGATCACTTTTCAATATAACTAATTAGATCCTCCTAATCTCAATTCAATGATTTACTAGCGTTCAGAATATAATCCTCCTACCTTGGTTGAAGGCTCAACGATACTAATGCTTTCAGGTAGACTGATGTGCTCGTGTGCAATAGTTGCTCCTTGTATATATTAGCGAGGGTGGGCGTCTCCGTGGTTCTTGAGTAGGCCGTCTAAACACACTTCCAACTGTTCCACACTAAGCTTTCTCTAAGATTGCCATCCTTTCTCACTAAACTTTCTATCCTTTTAAAGGTTATCTTATTTGCATTGCTGCTTCGTTTTTCCTCTTGGAATTGGGTTGGAAAAGTTTTGCCATTAATCGTGGCCGTCAAAGAACGTAGGAGTTATGTTAGAAGAAGAACGCGAGAGATGTCACAAAACTAGTACATACACTTCGGCTAAATTCATTTATTCAAAACTAAATTAGTTTAGCAGCTACAGTAGTAAGTAGAAATAATTCTATTCAGTAAATAATGTAATTCGAAATATAATATCTTTCAAAATTGCTACGTAGAGTGCCAAGTTTAAAAAAAAGAAAAACAAGTTCACTTCATTGTATGAAGACATATATAATTTCGAAGAGGAACGTGACTTCATAAGAATGGGAAAAAATAATCAGATAAAAAAAAAGAGAGAAACATTTTTAGGATATGATTTATTTGAAATTAAGAACGAATAACACATCCATAAATAGTTTCTGAACATATTTGGCAACAATGATTATGCATGGTTAATAACAATATATGTATTGCATAAAAGGTATTTTTGTATTTTAGACATATTGATGCATTGTTATGTATAAGATGCATATTACATATTCATGCCTCTCTTATATATATACTATATTAGATTATTATATAGCTATTATAAAATATTATTTGTTTTATAGAAAGAAAAACCCTGTTTTAGTTTCATTAGTGTATTTTTGTTTCACACATGGTAAAATGGTTTTCTTTTGAAAATTTGTGTGAAAATCAATTCCCTTATGTTCATTTAAATTGTTAAAGTCTCAAGAAAAAAAATTGGCGAAGACCTGATAATTCCCCACATATTTTTTTTCGGTTAACATTTTAGATAACATCTTCATATAAGAAATTCTTACTTTAAAAATGATGATGTACTATAAGTATTCAGCAATGTTCTGTTTAATTTCCTTAAAAAATTGTGTTAAAAATAATTTATAAAAATAATTTTACCTTTAAAATATCATAAGCACATAATCCTTCGATTTAATGCCAACCCAACTAATTCATATTCCTTATATTTTAGTAATTTGAAATAAAACTACAAAATTCTCAATGTCAGTTACAATTTAAATGGCTACATTTTCAAAGAATCTCACTATTCGAAACCTTATTAGGAACGACTTAGCAATACGTACGCAACCTAAGTCAGCCACACACTACACTTCACCCCTTTTCTCGTTTTCTCTAAGCTCCAACCTGAATAAAAGCGAAAGCTGAATCAGGAAACAAGCTCTCCAGAAATTTGTTGGGAATATCCATGATTCGAGAATGTCCATTCAAGATGCGATCCGAAGCCATTTAAAATGACTCTCAAACTACTTTCAACTGTCTCTCCCTTGCCTGCTCTTCCTCCCTTCCAAAGGTAATCGAGCTGCTTGTGGCAAGATGCACTTCCATGTTCAAATGCTTGGAGAAAACTGGGTAATTATGTTTGGGGAAATACCGGTCTGTGGAAATAGCATTCATTTCGAAAGCGTTGTGGTAGCGTTGAGAGAAATATTAAACGGTGTATTGCATAAAAGGGGGATGCGTTCTTGAAACTGGCTAACTGCAACTTTAACTGTTGATAACATTCCAGCACTTTACAGCGAATGGAGTGGTGAACTCGGGTTGACATCTAGAGATATAGCCACAAAGAATAAAATTATTTAAGGTATCCGACTACGTTCGGAACCGTGATTTTAAAAAAGCGCATAAATGGATAATTTTCGTAATACTTAGTGTCACTTAGATTAGAATACATGTATAAAATTGTTTTAATGGTATTTTGACAAAAAAAATTATTTAAATACAATATTTTGGCAAAAAATTAACTTAGAATAACCTTTTTTTTCAGAATGTTCTCTTTATGTGAAAAATGCTTCTATTATAATAATATTTTGCTCGTATATAGCTCAGACATCTCTACAGAGACACAACTAGAATTTTTGAAAAATTCACATTATTTTCAGAGTTACCACTAATTGAAATAATTATCGGCGTTTTCTTAAAATTGCTCCCCGCTGTCGTCGTAAAATATGGATAAACCCACTCCTAAGTTATATATTTCAAAAATTCTAGTTGAGCCTCTCTAGAGAGATCTGAGCTATATACAGACAAAATATTATTATAATAGAAGCATTTTTTCGCAAAAGGAGAATATTTTGAAAATTAGTCATTCTACGTTCAATTTTTGTCAGAATATTGTACTTAAATAATTTTTTATTGTAATAATAGTCTTAAAACAACTTTGTATACATTTTCTAATCTAAGTGACACTAAATATCATAATTATCCATTTATACGCTTTTGCAAAATCACGGTTCCGAACGTAGTCGGATACCTTAATACGTAACAGAGAACGTTAAAAAGAATGAATTTAAATTACTAAATTTAATAAAATCTTCGTTAAGTTTTTGATAATAGTAAAAATGTTTTTTTTTTATTACACACGCACAAAAATGTAGGTAACGCTTATCCAATCTTTACAACATAATATCCGCCTATTAGTGGGTTCTATTAATTCAAAATGATTTTATTTTGCAATATTAAAGAACAGAAAAGTTTAGTTCTGGGAACAAGTAGGTTACCTTTTATTGTTGTACAATGTATTTCATGCGATTTTAAAATATCGATACGTTTTTCATTTTTCTTTCACCAGTTTTATTGAAGTTTTAGTGTTATAAGGGATAAATTGACCTTGAAAAAGGCTTAATTATTTTTTTTTCAAAAGATATTTAATTTATTGGTAAGAATAAAAAAAAATTGTGAAACGATTCAAACATATAACAGCCATACATACTTGTTATGTAGAGTAAAAATAAGAAATATATTTTCAGTATGCCTTCAAAAAAAAAAAAGCAGTAGATAAATAATATTATATCAAGTGACTGTGTATTATTTTAACTGGAACAAGGATATTTGACACCTTTTGAATTTTTTTTTATTTATGTATTTAAAAATTATATTTTAGAATTTCATATAATGTTTCTATTCAAGAAAATGATACGAAATGAAATTTTGCAAAAAGTATGCTTACAATTTTAAAAATTTAAATTTTTTTAAAGAGAATTTGGAAAATATTAAAATTGTGCTCCTTTTGTAATTATTTTTTTAATGGAGTTTTTTTTTCTTTGTAATATTCTTAAGGATGTTTTAGACACTTTTAGGGATTGATTTTACTTTAAATTTATTAGTTTTGGAGAAAAAAATAAAATGCTGATACGTATGCTAAAATTCAACAAAACAGTCGAAATCTCTTGCATTTTAATTTTTTTTTTAAAAAAAGTATTAAGTTTACAGCAAAGTCGATCCCTAATTTTGTTACATATATCTTTTGTAACACAGAAAAAATTGGAAGTGATTGGTAAACAATTGTGGAAGGAGAAGCATCTGGAATGCGAAAAAAACTCAAACTGAGAAAAACCATTTTAAAGTTTATAATTCTAAAAAAATAAGTATTATAAGCAAAAATAAAAATTAAATATCGCTTTAAAATATTAGCTACATACTTTTCTAATATATAGTAGCATTTTCATATTATTTCATCTCATATATATTATAAGTTATCCTTTTTTTAGTGAAGATTAATTGCATAAGAAAACTGAAGGAAAATGTTAAAAAATATTTTTTGGTCATAACAAAAATTTTAAAATTTTTTGCTTTACATGATATTGAAATATTATATTTTTATGAAAACCATATGATGAATATGAACTGAAATTATAAAATTATTAATACACAGTGCTTTAAACAATTTTTCATGCACACATCTCACAAGAAAAAAAAATATTATTGTAATACTGCAAAATTTTCCTCTTTTATTTGTAACAGCCTTTTTTTTTAAATTATCATTTTACTTTTTAAAATAGCTTTTCTTTATCAAAAAGCTTCTTTGTTTTTAGCTTTTTTATCTAAAAAAAGAGCGTGGTTGAATTCCCTATTTTGTTTATTTACAATTTTTCCAAAAGTTTTTTCCAACTTCTAATTTTCAGGCATGCAAAAGTGATATGTCAGTCGACAGATAATAATGCGAAGAATAAAGCTGAATGAAATACCAAAAATGATATTTAGGTCATTTTTAAGGTGCCAAGTTGTTTAGAAACTCTTTTTGGCAACAAACCTTTTAACTTTGATCCATAATCAAACAATGGGATAAATTTATCTATTTGCGGCGATCTTCACCGAAGGACCCATTTCCTGTTAAAGAACAAGCGATGTCTTAACAGTTAAGTAGTTTCGAGTGGGAAAGTATCCCAGACTGGACACCCTAACGCTTATTTTCTAAGAGAAGCCAACCGTTGATCTCCCTTGATCCAGAATACATATGTTGACATTTGGACGGAGTACCTGATCTCCGAAGAAGATCTATATCTCCTTTTTTTGCATAATTGGGGAGTGACATTTGCTCTTAATTTTTCCTTATTTAGAGTTTGGTATTTAAAAAATGAGAAATAAAAAATTGCCAGTAGAATTTAATAAAAATTAGTGTGGTAAGGGAGGATGCTGGAAGCATTGTTTGCGTTGGAATGTGGAGTGTGAAAAATAGCTCCTGTGCCTACCGACTCAGCCCTCCGCAAGCAGAGGAGCGAAGTGACTAGCACAGTTCCCACGCCAACCATCGACTTCAAAGTCTACCGCATGAGGAGGACTTGGACCAATAGTGGAATAGCTGTCTCGGCTACGTTTAAACAGAAGTGATTCTGCATCACGTGTCACTTTTGTGAGTGTGACGTATTCCACTTTTAAGGAGACACCAAAAGGGGAAACCTAGATACTCTAGAGATGCTCAGGAGTTTCATAGACACAACAGAGTCACTACTACAAACTTCAATACTCCACACGGACTCTCTCACAGATCGACTTCAGATTCACTCGGAGTGTCTCACACTTATTAAGGCTCACATCTACGAGCATTTTAATGTCGCCTTAACACCGCCTTCCTCAGGAGTAATTCGGCCTTAACAGTGACCTTAACAGCAATCTAAACAGCGTTGCACCATAGCAGTAGTAACCAACATTGCAACAGATTCATAAAACGACAAAAACTGGCGCTCTTCACATCAGTGCTCAACCATAATATCGGCTTTGAACTCAGACAAATTTAACCTGCTTCAGTCTATTTTATATAGGTAAGTCTTCGAAAATAAGAGACCAAATTGTACAATCCATCTTGATTCAATCCTTCGTTACGTGAGAAACAAGAATATCACCTTCAACAGATTCTTTAAGAATTTCACATACTTGTATACAAAAATAAAGGTAAGCAATTTCCAAATAAAACGAAACTGGATATAAATTCACCATTTGTCTACTTTTAAAGAAAATTTATATCATTTAACCTAAAAATTAAAATCTCAACTCAAGTAAATGTAGTAACCCCTTAAAATGTTTTAAATAAATACCCTCGCATAAAACTAAAAATTAAAAGTACATAGTTTTAATTACCAGCCTCCATCCTTAATCTTTCCAATTAAAACTTACGATTCCTTAAATGCCTGGCTTTTCTTACCATTTTCAACCTCGAATTTTTTTACAAATAAAAAAAAATATTCCTCGCGTCAAGTGAAACAAGAGATAAGGAAAAATAATCAAAATCCTGTCTTCCATCAAAACCCGGCGAAATAAGAAGGGAAAAAAAATACGTTCCATATACGAAAACGCTTATAAGAATAAAGCATAAGCGGAAGATAAGATTACAATCATCTTTAATCTCATTTTTTAAAGTAGGGGAGGGGGGAAAACCACACCAAAATAAAAATTTAGAGGGGAAGGGGGCGAAAGGATATAACCGTCGAGTTTTTGAACGTCGAAAACTGGGTATTAATCAAAATGGAAGTAAAAAGGCTATACCATTAAAGCCTTTCCTCTAGTCTCTTAAATCTCTTATATCCCTTCATCCCTTTCTTGGCTAAAAGAAAACTTTGTGGCCAGAAGCAAGCTATTCTCGGAAAAATAAGAATAAATGGCGAAAGAAAATTTAAGCATTCAAAGCACCAAATCCTCCATCCACCCCTCCCTTCCTTCCACGTCCCGTCTCCCCATTGGCGGAGAGAATGAAGGGGGTGCACGAAGAAGAATACCTCTCACCGTATTTGCATAGGATACTATTTGGTATTTAAGTCACATAATGGTGACAGTTTCCTATTGTCTGAACTGAATAACGTAATTTCGGCTTTGGAAATAACTTTTGAAATATTTTCTTTCAATTCATTGGCTTGTCTGATTACTATGAGATACTTAGTATGCAGAAGGGGAAGAGGTCTTCCAATCCATAGGAACGAGACGTCTGGAGATAGGAAGGCAATTTCGAATATTGCCCAGAGCTAGTGATTTTATAGCCATTAGTGAGTAACGATCGACTTCACATATGTGCTTAAGAATTTCATTTCCAAGATCCCATGTGTAACGATTTTTGCTGCAGCGTAAAGGCTTTCTTCTTTTATGCGCTTTTCTTTTGTTTACTTTCTCGTCTTCTCATTTGCCAAATGGTACGTCCGTTAATAACAGAGTAAACACAATTTGCCAAATAAAGATCCCCCTTAAAGTGTAGAGGGTTCTCATTTTTAATCATGTTGTAAACCCTAAGTGCGTTTGTGTATAGAACCCGCAATGGCGTTCTTTTTTTTTATGTTTTACAAAATCCTCGCTTTACTTTTATTAGTTTTGAATTGGGGGAAATGTAAATACATGCTAATGACGGCTATTGTTTGCCTTAAGTAATTTTGGGGCTTAATTTTTGCAAATTGTTATTTATGCGTTTTTAATGTTTACATTTACTGAGGCGTAGAAAAGAGTAATGTAGTTGATGGAACATAACCTATATAAACTTAACATTGCATTTTTAAATAATTGTGACGGGCTCACGCGTCTCTCTCTTTTCTGTAACATAACCTCTGGGTTCTTTGACGGCCAAGATGAATGGCAAATCTTTTCCAACCCAAATCCAAGAAGTGAAATGCAATTGTGAAATGCAAATAAGATAGCTTTTAAAAGAACAGAAGTTTCAGTAAGCAGGATGGCAATTTAGAGGAAAGTTATGTTTGGAAGAGATACGAGTGTGAATTGACAGCCTTCATAAAGTTACCGAGATAATCAGCCACATTGATACAAGGTGCATACCATTGCACGCGCGCCCAGGTGCTTCGTACCATAATAGAAAGCTTGAATTAAGGTAGGACTGATTATTTGATATTAGGACTTGTAATATTATCAGAATTAAAAGTAGGCGGATAATATAATTATTTAGATAAGTGATCTAAGTTACGCGATCAAGTTTAACATTTGCTGTGTGTTTGGTTTATTCTCACTTAATATAAGTTAATCTAATTTGTTAGAAATTTAAGTTACATTCTTAATAAAGTCATATTAAGAATTTTAAAATGTCGATTCATTTAGAGAATCTCACACCTCTAATTCACGCTGACAATCAAAGATATGGTCACAATAGAACGATAATATCGCACATTGTGTGATACATTTTTTTGCTCTTGAATGTAAATCTAATACATTGAATCAAATTTTAAGAAGACGAGCTGATAATGCATTATATGGTATTTATTGAAGATTATATTTCTGCACAGCTTCATTTCTTACATATATATATGGAGCACTTATGTTATTTTTTTATCTTTTTTCTTAACTTCAAAAATCATTTTAAAATATATATACCTCGAAAAAATAATTTAAAGTATTTAAATTAAAAAATTTGGAAATAATATTTTTAAAAAATAAAAATAAATAAAGTATAACAGTAAGCATAAAATTTGAAATACATATAAACGATTCCTCTTGAACATAATTAGCGGATGATAATATTATTGTGTAGGTCGATAAATGAGTACCAAGCTTGCTTGAGGACATAAGCACTGAGGGTCTAGCTTCAGACTGACCACCTGATCGGGACATCTGCTCATGCATCTCAGCGCCCAATGGTCACGTATACTGGGATGGGCACAGTAAGCCCTGGCCCTCATGGGTTGTTGTGCCACTGTGTTTGAGTTAATACTATTGTAAAAAAACTCATATATCTAAAAAGTATGAAAACTATTAAATTTTGCTACTTTGAGGAATTTGTTTTTGACATATAAACTTTAAAATATACATGGAAACTTTCTCGGAGTAGACGAAAAAATCAGCTAAAAATTCTGTGATAGTGATAATACTTATATCTACTTATCGCCTGCGAATTCTAAACAGCAGATTTCTTATTTTTTACCCCATTGGGGCTGCATTTTATCAACTTAACCTTTTCAGACACGGCAAGTCCCCAATTGTGAGAGCCATTTCATGGTGGTACCATCTAGTGGTGGCGTCGCTAGCAAATTTTGACGCAATCTGAATCAGTCAGAGACCTTGTAAATCTTTTCATGTAAAGTAGTTCTAAGGATCATTCCCGATGATGCCCTGTGATCCCCCTGTTTCTCTTCCAACTGAACTCATTTTCATCCATTACACTTTTAGTAAAACAGTACTGCTCATTTTTATACATCACAGTTATTTCACAATGTGAGATTCTCAACTCAAACATGATTATAAAGTAGCCTCAGAAGAATTAAGTCGATGTCGCTCAAACTCAGATTTCTTAATTTTTTTGGATTTGAGATAATAACAAAACAAATAAAATAACAAAAAAATAAACGTATTTCTGTTAAACGTTATAAAACGTGTTGTCTTGAGGCAATACTGCGTTAAGGGGTCAGAATCTATAATACGGCAGCAAATGTTACGAGAAATAAAAGTTTCTGAAGCAATTTTGGAACCTATTTTATTATTATTATTATTTACGGAATCTCAGCCGGCTTGCTCTTTTCGTAAAAACAGACAGCAGAGTAACCTATTACAATTTGCGACAAGTAGCACCGTCTAGTTGTTTTCTTTGGTACCAGATCGTTTAGCTAAGCCATAGACCACGGGCTACAAGGCATGATTTCTTTATAAAATCAGTTCTATAAATTTGGCCAACGATCAAATTGTAGGTAACTTAAGTAGTACGATCTAAAAATTCGGGGACTGCTGCCGTTGTTGCCGACGAAAGTAAGTATCTAAATTTAAGCGACTTGAAATGGGTTCTCCCAACCCACCCCTACCTGGTCCAGTTGGCTTAGTTCAAGTCATGTGAACGAACCAAACGTTCAGCTGTTATCTTCCGAAGCTAGTTAGCTTTGTTCTGCGATATAAGAAAGATGGATTTTCTTGAACAGTATTGAACACTAAATTTTGTCAGCACTTAGATTAAACAACAAAGGAAATGCTAAGTAAGGTGCATGGTGAATCTACCATTGCAAGATCCAATATTAATTTATGACATCAGCGTTTAAAAGAGGGGCAATAATTCATCGAAGACGATGAACACGTTGGACGACCGACTTCATGGAACGCGGAAAATGTTGCGCTGTTGTCTGAATATGTTCGAAAAGATCGTCGTCAAACGCACAAATTGCTGAAGATATAAACTTCTCGAAGACGTCGATTGAGGAAATACATTCGTCGTAAGTGGTCTCAGTTCAGGCAGTGTGATAACTAGTATCTTCTGCATGACAATGCACCAGCACATCGATCCCAATTGGCTAAAAAGTTCCTCGCCCAAACTCGCACTTTGCTTCCATATCCCCCCTATTCACCAGACTTTGCCCCGGGTGACTTTTACCTTTCCAGTCGGGGAAAAAACATTTACAGGGAAGTCGTTTTGTGTCATCAGATGAGGTGAAAGGAGCATCTCAGGAGACCTTATGGGAGGTAATACGAATGCTGGCAGAAGTGTATCGTATCACCCAAGGCGGCTACTTAGAAGGTGGATGTGCTTCGATGTTCTGAACTATTCAGGGTAAGGTTTTATACACCTTAACCCCGAACATTTGGATCATATTACGTACTACTTTATGCTACAGAATCAAGTAAAATTCACATAAGAACCAGTTACAAACTTAATAACAAAAACAAAACATATTGTAATATGTTTGACGGTATCTTTGATTGGTGACCGTATCTTTGATTGTCAGCTTGAGCTAGAGTTGTAGGGTTTTCAAAAGGAATAAACATTTTAAATTCTTAATATGAATTTATTAAGAATAGAACTTAAATGTCTAACAATTTAGATAAATTTAAATAGCGAGAATCTAGAATGAAAAAACACAGACAAAGATAGTTAAACCGAATCGCGTAACTTAGACCACTTTCTCTAAATAATTATTCAATCCGCCTACTATCACTTCTAATAATATTATAAGTCCTAATATCGAATAATCAGTCCTACCTTAATCCAATCTAAGATTCGATATCTATATGGAAATGTCTGGGCGCGCGCGTGCAATGGTATGCACCTTGTAGTAATAGCTGGGTTTCCAGGTAACTTCACGAGTGGCTGTCAATTCACGCTTGTATCTCTTCAAACATAACTTTCCCCAAATTGTTGTCCTTTCACCTACTGAAACTTCTGTTCTTTTAAAAGCTATCTTATTTGCATTTCTTGTTCACATTTCGCTTCTTAAGTTTTGGTTGAAAAAGAGTTGTCATTAATCTTGGCCACTAAAGAACCCAGAGGTTATGTTAAAGAAAAGACGCGTGAGCCCGTTACAATATGTAAGCTGAAGACTATTTTTTTTTATTCTGATACCACGTAGGGTTCTTGGTTATTCCAAACATTTTTATCTAATGGTAACGGGTTTTTTTAAGAAATTAGATACGATTAGATGTGGTGATAGAATTAAACCAACTATACTATCATAATAAAATGGGCTCTATTTCTCTTCATAAGACTATTTAGGAATACTTTCCTCCAAGCGGACATCTAAACAAGCTTTCTTGAGAGTTCTTTTCGAGATTCAGTTTCACTTTTATTTCGAAAAGGATTTAAGGAGAGTAACAAAGGATAGAAGGGGATTGGGACAACGAGATTATAGAAAGTAAAGTTTGGTTTCCTCTTGAGATAAATATCTGGAGAAAGTTTGGTTAAGATCGGAATTGGATGGAATTCATTGGAAAAGAGTTAAAAGAGCAATTGAAGTGAATCGCTATACTACTTTTATCTATAATATTCTTCCTGTGCTCGATTGAATTCCTATTTTGTATGTTACCTAAAAGACTTATTTTCAGTGGATAACCCTTGTATTACAAATAAATAATTTATTTTCTTTTGATGTTTTTGTGCGTGTGTTTTTGTATATTTTTTATTTATAAATAAATATCCAGTAGCTTCATTCTTAAAGTATTCAATTCCTACTTAGGTCAACAAAGAAAAATTTTATTTTGGTTATTTCTTATTAAACAATTATAATGAATGTAAATATGTATATACATATGACATAATCACATCATTAAGTTGCGCTGGTGAACTTCCATTCATAATGTAAAAGATTGGGAGATAGAGAGCACAGAAGTGAACCTGTTTGACAGATGATTCGTATAAGATAGAGAAGGCGAATTATGTAAGATGGCGTCTATTCTTGTTAAATGAAAGCTAATATATATGTGTTTATATATATATATATATATATATAGCCTGACTGTGTTTTCGTTTGCTGTATGTCCCACCCTGCACAAATCTATGATGAAACACTGAAAATTACGTTCCTCCGGTAGTCAGGAATCCATAACGCGTGTTGAAAGAACCGTAAAAACTAACATTCACATTTTACTCTCAAAGGCTCACAAACAAAGTTACAGCTAGTAAACAGCTTTAACTAGTTAAACAGCTTTGTAAAACTAGTAAAACAACTCTGGTATCGTCAAGGTCGAAAAGTCATACTTCCTGAAGGTAGGCACATTGTGATGAATTGCAAACAAATTTTTTAAAGAAAATTAAATCCCAATTAATTTGCACTTTGTATTAAGTATTGGGAATGAATAGGAGAAAAAAGCATTACTGAGGTCAGAGGTTACAGATGATATTGAGAATTCGTCCTGCGTGTTATAAATCAGTGATTCTCCCAAAGTGGTCTATATAGACCCCCAGGGGTCTATGACGACTTGTAAGGGGTCCAAGTCAGTCAAAAAATACTTTAGGGGTCCATGAGTTTTAAATAGGGGTCTGCGATAGAGGTTATTATTCAACCATACCGTGACTTTAAATTTAAAAGAAAATGTAATGAAGGGGGAAACCAGATTTTATTTATTTAACAGATTTATAATGTGCTAAATTTAATGAGGTTAATTTGCACAGTTTCAAGGTGACAGTACATATTTAATTAAAACAAGGACCATCATTTCAGGTTTTATTGCCAGAATTAAGCTAAAGGAGTATAATATTGGACGTCGCAAATTTTCCCAGTTTCTCATTTTATCAAAGACATTCTGCCAGAATAATGTTTTTTGAACCAATATTAATTTAAATGCCCTCTATTCAGATTTTTAATCTAGGTTTGAAAATGCTTTGTTTATGGTAGACGAAAGACTGGACACTACTAACCGAAGAAAAATAAGGTTCAACTCGGCAAGATTGAGACTAAAGGTCGAAAATTTGTTACTGAAGCACCGGATTCACCCCTCCTATTAAAAGCAATTTTGTTTGTTGCTGAATTATTTTTTTATGTGTTTTTTAAAATTTAAAACTAAAATTAACTAACATGTTTTTCTTAAGTTTTAAGCACTATATTTCACTGCAGTTAAAAATTTGTTCTTTTAAAGTAAGTAGCTCTATGCCAGCTGTCAAAAAGGCATTTAAGTTGATCAATGTGTAAAAATTTAATATTAGCCAAGCAGGGGTCTACCCAAAGACGAAAAAAATGGCAAGGGGTCTACGAGTCAGAAAAGTTTGGGAACCTCTTTTATAAATGATCCTATTGTAGGTAAATAAATCTTATTATAATCACATAACCGGCTGTAATGAATCGGTAGATCATTCGATGAGCAGCCAAAATTCCTCTCTGGGCTAAATACAGCTCATTTACGGTACATAGACACTCTATACAGTAAATTCTTTACAGAGTTCTGGGATATATATATACATGTATATATATATATAAAGACAGAAATAGCATTTGGAGGGATTCCCACGTGATGGTCATATCAGAGTGTCAGCAGCCTCAACCATCATTCAACCGATTTTCCACCAAAGGGAAGCCGTGCAAGTATATTTGGGGGCCCCATCTAGCAGTTATTACAAAAATAGATAATAAATATAGCCATTGGTTACAATCCATTTATAAGAGTCGAGTTAAGTTGAACTCCTCCATGTATTTAACTCAATTTGATATTAGGTATTCATTTAAATCAATTTTAGTTACTCGTTAAACAATTGGATAAATATGTATAAATATATCTCTTACTACAAACGAAGCAAATTTATCACATATTGCTAACATTAAAAAAAAAACGATTTGAACGAAATCATGTTTTCATGTAAGAAATGCCAAATCATACTATGGGCACATTAGTGATTCAAACATATTGCATTATAATTGTATAGCAATATTTTTGAATCACGTTTGAATCACTAATTTGCCCATAGTATGATTTTGCATTTATTACATGAAAAAATG